>JARHVA010010508.1:0-30000 GCA_037957365.1 Torreya grandis | reverse complement strand
TATAATGAAAGTCCACCAAACTTGTTTAAGTGATAGATGATAATATGCATTATGCATCGAAGGTAAGTTAAGTAATGGATGAGTAACATAATGTACTAATTATGAGTCAATTTATGTATGATAATTAACATGAAAAACACCTAGATATCACACATAGGACATATTCTCAGATATAATACTATGATAATAAATATAACAACTAATTGTTAATGAGGCCAAATAATATTTAATCAATTTATCATATTTCATATACTATAAAAAAGTACTACCTGAAGTATCATCATAGTATAGAAGTAATTCTCATAATTGTTGTAGCATTATATATATATATATATATATATATATATATATATATATATATATATATATATATATATATATATATATATATATATATATATATATATATATATATATATTGGATTAACCTTTTATGACTGCCACTATTATAAATTCTATTCAAATATCGAGGTTGCAGGAAAAAGAATGAATACATGGTTAAGTCTTCAAATAAGTTATATGACCTTCATGGTAAATCTTTATATCTTCTCTTGCTATACACCCATATATACATCATAATCTTTTTATTGAGTACATAGCATATTTGTGATGTATTGAGGTATATACATAAAATGTTCAATGACAAGTGGTATATTTAATACTTAATATACATTAATCTATATTAGACCAATGATGCCTTATGAACAAGGTGTTGATGTGGTGGATTTCACCTTGTGAAGGGAGGCTTATCTCTCTTCATCAACGTGACACAATAGAGACATCCCTCTTGTTATGGGTGGCAAACACGAGGGATGAATCTCTAGATTAGGGGCTAGCTACCCTTGGTGCACCTTGAGGCCCTAGATTTCCTACTACTAATAATGGGTGGGATGAAAAGGGAGAGAAATACTAAAATTAGAACCTAAACTAAAGTGGTGATGCATCAAAATTATTGGTCTACTTAGCTTTGACATATACTTTACACCAAGAATAAGCTAATATACACTTCATTTGACACGAGAAACTCTTCTATATCAGTGTTTCAATAGGGGGTCCTATGGAGATATAGGGAGGAAGAACTACTAGAGGTGTTCTAAAACACACTATGGTAGTGTGTTCACCTGCACCTATACTCTGCTATGGACACTTTTTGTTGACCTACAAACGAAGAACTCACAATACACTAGATATGTTGGAATCATTCTATTTGCTCATTCATTTGTTATTTGGGATTTCAAGCTTTTGTTTCCAAATTCCTTTGGATAAAATGTCTAAAAGAATGAATCATTTATCTCTCTTTTGTTTCAACCCTTTTTTCCTAAACTTTCCTTCGAAAAAAATATGTGAAGGAATTCTTTTGAACATTTTGTTCGAAGGAATTATTTCTTTTGGCCCTAGCTTTTCCTGAAGGGAAAGTACCCTTTGGGATTTTATCTTCATCTTGAATTTACTTCCCTTTACAAGGACCATTTGTTCCTCAAACATACCCTTCAACCTTTCTTCAATTGTCTTTCAAAAAATTGAAAGTCCACTTCCTTTGCTTGGTGTCCTCTAAAGAAATTTGTTGCCTTGGTGAGCATGCTAGACTAAATTAGGTTCTTCAATGTTAAAAACTCTTGAATCTTTCAAGTAAAATCACTTTAAAAAATTGATTCCTTCTTTATAGACCATTTCGGACTACTTAGGAGCTTCTACTTCAGGTTTCACATCAACTTCAGCTGATAAGACAAATAAGTAAAGACACTTGGAAAACTAGATTTGGTCTATCAAGACCAAATCAGGGTTTGCAAGTGACTTTACTTATAAATATTTATAAGTAAAGATGCTTGTAAAGTCTGAATAACACTATAAGGACTAAATCAAGTATATTAAGCAACTTATGAAAATTTCACAAGTAAAGTCATTTGGAAAGCTGATTTGGTCTATGAAGACCAAATCAGGTTTTATAAGTAACTTGGTTTATGAAAATTTCATAAGTTAAGTTATTTGTAAAACCTAACATGCACTATTGTAGGTAAATTAACTACACTTGACAAACCCAAAATAGACTTGGATAAGAAAAATGATAAAACACTTGGCTTTTTCATAGAACAGGTCTAACAGTGGGCATTTTGCACAAGGCAATTGAGAGATAACTTAGAAAAATCATGGATGTGAAATACTCTTTACAAAGAAAAGGAGGGGGTTCCAAATTTTGGCCTACAAGACCAAAAATTGGTTAACACATTGGGGGACTCATAAGGGAAGCATGCTTGCTATGCTTGGGAAGACTGATAGCCTCTAAGTCCATTGGGCATGGAGTAAGGACACATCTTGGAGAAGTTAACAATAGCCTTGTAAGGACCTATGAACTAGTAAATATTTTACCTCAAACACAAAAGAAAAAAAACACAACAAAGCCTACAAAACTACACACATGAGTGTAATATCACTTAGGGGAAATGAAATACACACAACTGAAAGAAAACTACTATGTACAGCTAAATAGATACATTTTCCTCCCTCCTAAATCAAAAGGAAAACTTCTTAAGTCTCCTTCATGGTAAGAAAACTTATAGTACCAGACAAGTGGCTGAATGGAATAGAATCTTGGTGACTTGGCCTTCTTGCCTGCCACCTTGATTGGCTTGTATCTAAGTGGATCAGGGTTAAACATGTCTCAAACATCTATGTATCCACTTTGCCCTTTGAAACCTGATTTATATTGGCCCCTCATACTAGTGTATTTCATCTATAAATCAATGGTTGCTAGCTTATCACCATAAGCCTCGTTTAGCTCACATCCCCTTTGACATGTACCGTGGACTGACTTGTTTCCTTTGGCTTCATTAAGAAGCCTATAAAACTGATCTTCTACTTCATTATGATCTTCTTGAAGAAGGGTGGCCAATGTGGTGTGTATAATGAGATCACAAACCGCTTGCTCATCCCATAGAACATCACCTTCTTGCTTGAGTCTCCCTTTTTCAAAGCTTCTATCAAAATGAACATGCCTCTCTTTTTATTGCTAAAAATCAATAGTCTCTAATTGTTTAAATACATGCTCCTGATCCTCCTCCAACTTGGGTCCCATTGCATGGTCATTCTCCTCATCAGAGCAACAAGGAAGTTCATCAAACAAGGGAGGAGAGAGCTCACCATGCTTACATTCCTCATCATCCATTGTTGACAAATAAATTTTTCAACCTCTTCTTCATATTGCTGGAACATCTGCATATATGCATGACCTATGTCTTCTCCATTGTTGATGATGTCTTCAAGGGGAGCATCCATGATGATCTCATTCTCATTGTCACTCATGATAGCCTCTTGGGCATCTAAAAATTGGATCCTCTCTTCTTCACTTACTTCTTTCAAAATAGGCTCCTCTTAGTGAAGTAATAGAGTGGAGGGTTGGTGGACAAACTCATTTGGGAGAGGAGGTAATCCTTGAGCTAGAATCGAATGATTCTCTTCCTTCCATTTGGATATAACTTTATAAACATGAGGTGTGGCTTGATAGATATCTTGAAGGAGTGTAGATGGCTTGTGTTGAGACATGGAATTTGATATTTGGTCTAAACCATCCATCAAACCTTGGCTAAGGAACCTCATTCTAGACTCCAACTCTACAATTTGCCTGGCTATAATCTCTTGGAAGAGCCTTTCTTGGATATCATGAGGATCACCCTGAGTAGGAGCAACTTCACCTTCTTCAAGGTTTTGACCAAACCTTTTTTTTTCTTCCTTCTTGTCCCATAATTCCATTATTTCCTTCCAACTCATGACCTTGGGCTTGAAAATATTCTCTTGAGAATAGGCATTAGCTTCATCATTTCCAAGGCCTTGAGCTAGTTCATGGTATTCCCTCCTCTAACTTAGAATCTTGACATCATGTTGAAAGACTTGAGGAGGTTGAGGAAGACTAGGGAGAGACTATTGATGCATAAGAAGTGTTTTTTGAAGAGAGACTATTGATGCATAAGAAGTGTTTTTTCAAAAGGCATAGGATGATTCCCTTCAAAGGAGGCTTCACAATCTAAGGAATTGAGAAGGTTTATTTCAATGGGAGGTTGATCTAATGCCCTTTGGTGTGTAAAATTTAGGTGTAAGGGATTAAGAGTAGGCATAGTTAATGCATCAGATGAGCTAGAGTCAGTAGGTATTATTTAGTAGAAAGGATTTGGTGCACAAGAGGGGACTTTCTTTAGAGTAGGAGGGGGCTGATTGCCTTGAATGAATGGAATCTTCCATTTTTATACTTCTTCCTTCATGGATTACAAGGCTTGAACTTTCCTAAACAAGCACTCCTCTTTGTACATAAGCTCTTGCTAATATCTATTCTTCTCCTCTAATGTGTCTATCTCCATCACTTGCTTCTCAAAATCTAACATTATTTCCTTTACACAAGGTGAAGGGCAATGGGAAGAGCTACTTGAGGTGATTCCATGAATAACTTGAACTTGATCAAAGTTATATGAAGGAACACAAGGCCCATGCTACTGAGCAATTAGATTATACATACCAAAATGTGATTTCCTGATGGCACTGAAACTACTTAACCAGCTGATTCAACTCAAAATCATCATTGGTGTTGGTTGAAATGCCTCTAAAGGTTAATTGGTTGAAGAACACACCAAAAAATTCTTCAACTCCTTAGATAAATTTTCCCATTGGGGGTGCTAAAAAATGTTGATATGGTGGATTTCACCCTATGAAGGGAGGATCAACTCTCTTCATCCACCTGACACAATGGAGACATCCCTCTTAATGTGGGTGGAAAACATGAGGGATGAATCTCTAGATTAGGAGCTAGCTCCCCTTGATGCACCTTGAGGCCTTGGATTTACTACTGTTAATAATGGGAGGGGGATGAAAAGGGAGAGAAATACTAAAATTAGAACCTAAACTAAAATGGTGATGCACTAAAATGGTTGGTCTACTCAACTTTGAGATACACTTTATGCTAAGAACAATCTGATATATACTTCATTTGACATGAAAAATTCTTTTGCATTGGTGTTTTAATAGGGGGTCCTATGGAGATACACGGAGGAAGAACTATCAGAGGTGTTCTTAAACACACTATGGTAGCATGTTCACATGTGCCTATACTCTGCTATGGACACTTCTTGCAGACCTATAAAAGAAGAACTCATAATACACTAGACATGCTGGAATCATTCTATGAAAGAATGAAATAAAATGACTTAACACAAGACAAAACCATATACATATGCAAAAGTGCAAACTCAAATGGAGGTAAAAATGCTATATTTTGATTCAATGTAAATTCCTACAGGGCTTCACCATACAAACTGAGATATATCCTCTCAAAATAAGAATTTATAATTATATAGAGAAAGATGCTAATAGAACAAGGAAAGGAGACCCATGCTGGAGTCAAACACTTCTAAGACAAGAGACCATGATATTACCATATTATTCAAACTATGTATGGGATAGCCATGCTGTAGATGTCCAAACTGCCACCCTTGTTGTCTTGGGCATGCAAAATCATGGGATACTCCTTCTAGAAATTGACAAAGCCATCCCCAAGTTGTTATGGCTGGACCATGCTCTCTTCAATACTAGGTGCAACTGGCTGTGCATTAATGGTGAAGCGTGAAAACATGGGCTGCTCTGCTCTATAGTTTGAAAACCAATCTATTCATTAGTTTTTGGTAGATATTTTCCACCCAAATATATTAAATCCTTTTTCTGAGTTGTTCATGCCACTTTTCTTATTGTGATTGGTCCTTAATTCTGCCCTTTATCTTTGTCAGTAGCTAAAATAGTTCTGAGTTTTATCTTTTCTGCTTTGTCTTTACCTGGGCTAATTTTCCTTCAGGCTTGGCTTTTATTTTCTCCTAGGTTCCTTTTCTTGTTTGCTCGTTCATTTGTTATTTGGGCTTTCAAGCTTTTGTTTCCAAATTCCTTCAGACAAAATGTCTTAATGAATTCATTGTTGATCTCTTTTTTGTTCTGAAGGAATTATTTCTTTTGGTGCTGGCTTTTCTCAAAGGGAAAATACCCTTTGGGATTTTATCTTCATCTTCAATTGGTTTTCCTCTAAAATGGCCATTTGTGTGTCAAACATACCCTTCAACCTTTCTTCAGTTATCCTTAAAAAAATTGAAAGTCCACTTCCTTTGCTTGGTGTCCTCTGAAGAAATTCATTGCCATGGTGAGCATGCTAGACCAAACCAGGTTCTTCAACATAAACTCATGAAGCGTTCAAGTAAAATCACTTTAAAATTTTGATTCCTCCTTGATAAACCATTTTGGACTTCTTAGGATCTTCTACTTCAGGTTTCACATCGACTTCAGTTGATAAGACAAATAAGTAAAGACACTTGGAAAACCCGATTTGGTCTATTAAGACCAAATCAGGGTTTTCAAGTAACTTTACTTATAAATATTTATAGGTAAAGATTCTTGTAAATTCTGAATAACAATATAAGGACCAAATTGAGTTTACTAAACAACTTGAATTATGAAAATTTTAGAAGTAAAGTCATTTGGAAAACCGATTTGGTTTGTGAAGACCAAATCAGTTTTTACAAGTAACTTAGCTTATGAAAATTTCATAAGTTAAGTTATTTGTAAAACCTAACATACACTACTGTAGGTTATTTAACTGCACTTAACAAACCCAAAATACACTTGGATAAGAAAAATGATAAAACACTTGGCTTTTTCATGAATCAGGTCTAACAAGGGGCATTTTGCACAAGGCAGCTAAGACATGACTTAGACAAAGCATGGATGTGAAAGACTCTTTGCAAAGAAAAGGAGGGGGTGCCTAATTTTGGCCTACAGGACCAAAAATTGGTCAACACATTTGGTGACTCATAGGGGAAGCATGCTTTCTATGCTTGGGAAGACACATAGACTCTAAGTGCATTGGGCATGGAGTCAAGACACATCTTGGAGAGATTAACATCAGCCTTGTAAGGACCTATGAACTAGTAAATATTTTACCTCAAACATAAAATCAAACACACACAACAAATTCTAAAAAACTACACACACTTGTGCAATATCAAGAAATAAAAGACACAAAACTAAAAACAAACTACTATGTATAGCTAAATAGATACATTTACCACCCTCCTAAATCAAATGCAAAACTTATTAAGTCTCCTTCATGGTAAGAAAACTTATGGTACCAGATAAGTGGCTGAATGGAATGGAATTTTGATGACTTACCCTTCTTGCCTACCACCTTGATTGGATTGTATCTAAGTGAATTAGGTCAAACATGTCTCCAACATCTATGTATTCACTTTGCCCTTTGAAACCTAATTCATGCTAGCCCCTCATATAGGGGTATTTTATCAAAAAATAAATGGTGATTAACTTATCACCATAAGCCTCATTTAGCTCACATCCCCCTTTACATGCACCATGGACTGACTTATTCCCTTCAACTTCATTAAGGAGCCTATAAAACTGATCTTCTTCTTCATTATGGTCTTCTTGAAGAAGGGTGACCAATGTGGTGTCTAGAATGAGATCACAAACCACTTGCTCATCCCATAGAACATCACCTTCTTGCTTGAGGCTCCCTTATTCAAAACTTTTATTAAAATGAACATGCCTCTTTTTTCTTGCTAAAAAACAAGAGTCTCTAGTTGTTCAAATACATGCTCCTAATCCTCCTCCAACTTGGGTCCCATGGCATGGTCATTCTCCTCATAAAAGCAACAAAGAAGTTCATCAAACAAGGGAGGAGAGAGCTCACCATGCTTACATTCCTCATCATCCATTGTTGACAAATAAAGTTTGTCAACCTCTTCTTCATATTGCCAGAACATCCGCAAATATGCATGACCTATGTCTTCTCCATTGTTGATGATGTCTGCAAGGGGAGCATCCATGATGATCTCATTTTCATTGTCACTCATGATAACCTCTTGGGCATCTATAAATTAGATCCTCTCTTCTTCACTTATTTCTTTCAATATAGGTTCCTCCTTATGAAGGAATGAAGTGGAGGGTTGGTGGATAAACTCATGTGGAGGAGGAGGAAATCGTTGAGCTAGAATCAAATGATTCTCTTCCTTCCATTTGGCTAGAAATTCATCTAAATCAGAAGTGGCTTGATAGATATCTTGAAGGAGTGTAGATGGGGTGTGTTGAGACATGGAATCTACTATTTGGTCTAAACCATCCATCACACCTTAGCTGAGGAACCTCATTCTGAACTCCAACTCTACAATTTGAATAGCTATATTCTCTTGGAAGAGCCTTTCTTGGAGATCATGAGGATCACCATGAGTAGGATCAACTTCACCTTCTTCAAGGTTTTAAGCAAAACCTTTCTCTTCCTCCTTTTTGTCCCATGATTCCATTATTTCCTTCCAACTCATGACCTTGGGGCTGAAAATATTCTCTTGAGAATAGGCAGTAACTTCATTTCTAAGGACCTAATCTATTTTATGTTATTCCCTCATCCAACTTGGAATCTTGACATCATGTTGAAAGACTTGAGGAGGTTGAGGAAGACTAGGAAGAGACTGTTGATGCATAGGAAGAGTGTTTTGAAAAGAGACGTACTATTTTTCAAAAGGCATAGGATGATTCCCTTCAAACGAGGATTCACAATCTAAGGAATTGAGAAGGTTCATTTCAATGAGAGGTTGATCTAATGCCCTTTGGTGTTGAAAAGCTAGGTGCAAGGGATTAAGAGTAGGAGTGGTTAATTCATCAGATGAATTAGAGTCAGTAGGTACTATTTGGTAGAAAGGATTTGGTGCACAAGAGGGGGATTTATTTAGAATAGGAGGGGGATGCTTTAGAATGGGAGAAGGCACATAAGGCTAATTGCCTTGAATGAATGGACTCTTCCATTTTTCTACTTCCTCCATGGATTTCAAGACTTGAACTTTCCTAAAAAAGCACTCCTCTTTGTACATATGGTCTTGTTGATATCTATTCTTCTCCTCTAATATGTCTATCTCCATCACTTTCTTCTCAAACTCTAACATTATTTCCTTTACACTAGGTGAAGGGAAACCACAAGAGCTGCTTGAGGTTTTTCCATGAATAACTTGAACTTGATCGAAGTTATATGAAAGAACCTAAGGCCCATGCTACTAAGCAATTAGATTATACATACCAAAATGTGATTTCTTGATGGCACTAGGACTACTTAACCAACTGACTCAACTCAAAATCACCATTGGTGTTGGTTGAAATGCCTCTAAAGGCTGATTGGTTGAAGAACACACCAAAAATTCCTTCAACTCCTTGGATAAATTGTCCCATCAGGGGTGCTAAAAACTGTTGATGTGGTGGATTGCACCCTATGAAGGGAGGCTCAACTCTCTTCATCCACATGACACAATGGAGACATCCCTCTTACTGTGGATGGAAAACATGAGGGATAAATCTCTAGATTAGGGGCTAGTTCCTCTTGATGCACCTTGAGGCCCTGGATTTCCTACTTTTTATAATGGGAGGGGGATGAAAATTGAGATAAATACTAAAATTAGAACCTAAACTAAAGTGGTGATGCACTAAAATGGTTGGTTTACTCAGCTTTGACATACACTTTACACCAAGAAAAAGCTGATATACACTACATTTGACATGAAAAATTCTTTTGGATTGGTGTTTCAATAGGGGTCCTATGGAGATATAGGGAGGAAGAACTATTAGACGTGTTCTAAAATAGACTATGGTAGCACGTTCACATGCGTCTATACTCTACTATGGACACATTTTACTGACCTATAAAAGAAGAACTAGTAATACACTAGACATGATGGAATCATTCTATGAAAGCATGAAATAAAATGACTTAACACAAGACAAAACCATAGATATATGCAAAATTGCAAACTCAAATGGAGGTAAAAATGCTATGTCTTGATTCAAGGTAAATTCCTGCAGGGCTTCACCATACAAGCCGAGAGATATCCTCTCAAAATGAGAAGTTATAATTATATAGAGCAAGATGCTAATAGAACAAGGAAATGAGACCCACGCTAGAGTCAAACATTTCTGAGACAAGAGACCATGCTACTACCATATTATTCAAACTACGTATGGGATAGCCATGTTGTAGATGTCCAAATAGCCAACCTTGCTGTCTTGGGCATGCACAATCATGGGATACTCCTTTTAGTAACTAACAAAGCCATCTTCAAGTTGTTATGGCTGGACCATGCTCTCTTCAATGCTAGGTGCAACTTGTTGTGCATTAATGGTTAACTGTGAAAACATGAGCTGATCTCCTCTATAGTTTGAAAACCAATCTATTTATTGGTTTTTGGTAGATATTTTCACCCAAATATATTAACTCCTTTTGCTGAGTTGTTCATGCCACTTTTCTTATTTTGATTGGTCCTTAATTCTACCCTTTATCTGTGTGAGTAGCTAAAATACTTCTGAGTTTTATCTTTTCCACTTTGTCTTGGCTTGGGCTAATTTTCCTTCAAGCTTGGCTTTTATTTTCTCCTAGGTTCCTTTTCTTGTTTGCTTATTCATTTGTTATTTGGGACTTCAAGCTTTTGTTTCCAAATTCCATCCAAAAAAATGTCTAAAGGAATTCATCGTTGATCTCTCTTTTGTTTCAACCCTTTTTTTCTGAACTTTGCTTCAAACAAAATGCCCGAAGGAATTTTTTTGAACATTTTCTCTAAAGGAATTATTTATTTTGGCACTGGATTTTCCCAAAGGGCAAGTGCCCTTTGAGATTTTATATTCATCTTCAGTTGGCTACCCTCTACAAGGGCCATTTGTGCCTCAAACATACCCTTCGGCCTTTCTTCAATTGTCCTTCAAAAAATTGAAAGTCCACTTCCTTTGCTTGGTGTCCTCTAAAGAAATTTGTTGCCTTGGTGAGCATGCTAGACCAAACCAAGTTATTCAACATTAACAACTCATGAATATTTCAAGTAAAATCACTTTAAAATTTTTATTTCTTCATGATAGACCATTTCAAACTTCTTAGGAACTTCTACTTCAGGTTTCACATTCACTTCAGCTGATAAGACAAATAAGTCAAGACACTTGGAAAACCCGATTTGGTCTATCAAGACCAAATCAAGGTTTACAAGTGAATTTACTTATAAATATTTATAAGTAAATATGCTTGTAAATTATGAATAACACTACAAGGACCAAATCGAGTTTATTCAACAACTTGAATTATGAAAATTTCACAAGTAAAGTCATTCAGAAAATTGATTTGGTCTATGAAGACCAAATTGGGTTTTACAAGTAACTTAGCTTATGAAAATTTCATAAGTTAAGTTATTTGTAAAACCTGGCCTACACTACTATAGGTGAATTAATTTCCCTTGACAAACCCAAAATGCACTTCAATAAGCAAAATGATAAAACACTTGGCTTTTTCATGGAACATGTCTGATAGGGGGCATTTTACACAAGGCATCTGAGAGATGACTTAGACAAATCATGGATGTGAAAGACTCTTTGCAAAGAAAAGGAGGGGGTGCCCAATTTTGGCCTACAAGACCAAAAATTGATCAACACATTTGGTGACTCATAGGGGAAGCAGGCTTGTTATGCTTATGAAGACTGACAACCTTTAAGTCCATTGGGTATGGAGTTAGTACACATCTTGAAGAAGTTAACAACAACCTTGTAAGGACCTATGAACTAGTAAATATTTTACCACAGACACAAAATAAAACACACACAACAAAGTCTAAAAAACTAAACACATGTGTGCAATATCACTTAGGGGAAATGAAAGACACACAACTAAAAGCAAACTACTATGTACAACTAAATAAATACATTTTCCTCCCTACTAATCAAATGGAAAACTTCTTAAGTATCCTTCATGGTAAGAAAAATTCTGGTACAAGACAAGTGGCTGAATGGAATGGAATCTTGGTGACTTGCCCTTCTTTCCTGCCACCTTGATTGGCTTGTATCTGAGTGGATCAGGGTCAAACATGTCTCCAACATTTATGTATTCACTTTGCCCTTTGAAATCTAATTCATGTTGGCCCCTCATACTGGTGTATTTCATCAATGGTTGTTAGCTTATCACCATAAGCCTTGTTTAGATCACATCCCCCTTGACATGCACCATGGACTGACTTGTTCCCTTTGACTTCATTAAGAAGGCTATAAAACTGATTTTCTACTTCATTATGGTCTTCTTGAAGAAGCTTGACCAATGTGGTGTCTATAATGAGATCACAAACCACTTGCTCATCCCATAGAACATCACCTTCTTTCTTGACGCTCCCTTATTCAAAGCTTCTATCAAAATGAACATGCCTCTCTTTTTTTTGCTAAAAAATAAGAGTCTCTAGTTGTTCAAATACGTGCTCCTGATCCTCCTCTAGCTTGGGTTCCACTCCATAGTCATTCTCCTCATCAAAGCAACAAGGAAGTTCATAAAACAAGGTAGGAGAGAGCTCACCATGCTTACATTCCTCATCATCCATTGTTGACAAATAAAGTTTGTCAACCTCTTCTTCACATTGTCGGAACATCCACAAATATGCATGACCTATGTCTTCTCCATTGTTGATGATGTTTTCAAGGGGAGCATCCATGATGATCTCATTCTCATTATCACTTATGATAGCCTCTTGGGCATCTATAAATTAGATCCTCTCTTCTTCACTTGCTTCTTTCAATATAGGTTCCTCCTTGTGAAGGAATGGAGTGGAGGGTTGGTGGACAAACCCATTTGGAAGAGGAGGAAATCCTTGAGCTAGAATCAAATGATTCTCTTCCTTCCATTTGGATAAAAATTCATCTACATCAGATTTGGCTTGATAGATATCTTGAAGGAGTGTAGATGGGGTGTGTTGAGACATGAAATCTGCTATTCGGTCTAAACCACCCATCACACCTTGTCTGAGGAACCTCATTCTGAACTCCAACTCTATAATTTGTCTAGCTATATTTAGTTGGAAGAGCATTTCTTGGAGATCATGAGGATCACCATGAGCAGGAACAACTTCACCTTCTTCAAGGTTTTGACCAAAACCTTTCTGTTCCTCATTCCTGTCCCATGATTCCATTATTTCCTTCCAGCTCATGGCCTTGGGTCTGAAAATATTCTTTTGAGAATATGCAGTAGCTTCATCATTTCCAAGGCCCTAAGCTAGTTCATGGTATTCCCTTCTCCAACTTGTAATCTTGACATCATGTTGAAAGACTTGAGGAGGTTGAGGAAGACTAGGAAGAGACTATTGATGCATAGGAAGAGTTTTTTGAAGAGAGACGTGCTATTTTTCAAAAGGCATAGGATGATTCCCTTCAAAGGAGGATTCAAAATCTAAGTAATTGAGAAGGTTCATTTAAATGGGAGATTGATCTAATGCCCTTTGGTGTTGAAAATCTAGGTGTAAGAGATTAAGAGTAGGAATGGTTAATGCATTAGATGAGCTATAGTCAGTAGGTAATATTTGGTAGAAAAGATTTAGTGCACAACAGGGGGCTTTCTTTAGAATTAGAGGGGGCTGCTTTGGAATTTGAGAAGGCACATAAGGCTGATGGTCTTGAATGAATGGAATCTTCCATTTTTCTACTTCCTCCTTCATGGATTGCAAGGCTTGAACTTGCCTAAACAAGCACTTCTCTTTGTACATAAGTTCTTGCTGATATTTATTCTTCTCCTTGAACGTGTCTATCTCCATCACTTGCTTCTCAAACTCCAACATTATTTCCTTTACACTAGGTGAAGGGCAACCAGAAGAGATGCTTGAGGTGATTCCATGAATAAATTGAACTTGATCAAAGTTATATGAAGGAACACAAGGCCCATACTACTGAGCAATTAGATTATACATACCAAAATGTGATTTCTTGATGGCACCAAGACTACTTAACTAGCTGATTCAACTCAAAATCACCATTGGTGTTGGTTGAAATGCCTCCAAAGGCTAATTGGTTAAAGAACACCCCAAAAATTCCTTCAACTCCTTGGATAAACTGTCCCATCGGGGGTGCTAAAAACTATTAATGTGGTGGATTACACCCTGTGAAGGGAGGCTCAACTCTCTTCATCCACATGACACAATGGAGAAATCCTTCTTATTATGGGTCAAAAACATGAAGGATGAATCTCTAGATTAGGGGCTAGCTCCCCTTGATGCACCTTGAGGCCCTAGATTTCCTAATGTTAATAATGGGAGGGGGATGAAAAGGAGAGAAATACTAAAATTAGAACCTAAACTAAAGTGGTTATGCACTAAAATGGTTGGTCGACTCAGCTTTGACATACACTTTACACCAAGAACAAGCTGATATACACTTCATTTGAAATGAAAAATTCTTTTGCATTAGTGTTTCAATAGGGTGTCCTATGGAGATACAAGGATGAAGAACTATCAGAGGTGTTCTAAAACACACTATGGTAGCATGTTCACATGCCCCTATACTCTGCTATGGACACTTCTTTCAGACCTATAAAAGAAGAACTCATAATACACTAGATCTGTTGGAATCATTCTGTGAAAGCATGAAAGAAAATGACTTAACACAAGACAAAACCATAGACATATGCAAAAGTACAAACTTAAATGCAAGTAAAAATGCTATGTCTTGTTTCAAGGTAAATTCCTACAGGGCTTCACCATACAAACTGAGAGATATCCTCTCAAAATGAGAAGCTATAATTATATAGAGCAAGATGCTGATAGAACAAGGAAAGGAAACCCATGCTAGAGTCAAACACTTTCAAGACAAGAGACAATGTTGTTGCCATATTCTTCAAACTACGTATGGGAAAGCCATATTGTAGATGTCTAAACCACCACCCTTGTTATCTTGGTCCCACAAAATCATGAGATACTCCTAACAACTGAAAAGCTATCCCTAAGTTTTTGTGGCTAGACCATGCTCTCTTTAATGCTGGGTGCAATTCGCTGTGCATTAATGATGAAGCGTGAAAATAGGGGTTGCTATCCTCTATAATTCAAAAACTAATCTATTTATTAGTTTTTGGTAGATATTTTCCACCTAAATGTATTAACTCCTTTTGTTGAGTTGTTCATACCACTTGTCTTATTCTGATTGGTCCTTAATTCTACCTTTTTTCTTTGTCAGTAGCTAGAACAGTTCTAAGTTTTATTTTTTCCACTTTGTCTTTGCCCAGGCTAATTTTCCTTTGGGCTTGGCTTTTCTTTTCTCTTGGGTTCCTTTTCTTGCTTGCTCATTCATTTGTTCTTTGATTTTTTGTTTCTAAATTTCTTTGGACATTTTGTCTGAAGAAATTCATCATTAATCTATATTTTGTTTTAGCACTTTTTTCCCGAAGTTTCCTTCAAACAAAATGTCTGAAGGAATTCTTTCAGACATTTTATCTAAATGAAAATTTTCTTTTGGTGTTGGCTTTTCTCAAAGGGCAAGTGCCCTTCAAGATTTCGTCTTTGTCTTCAACTGGCTGCTCTCTGCAAGGGTCATTTGTGCCTCAAACATACCGTTCAACCTTTCTTCAATTGTCCTTTAGAAAAGTGAAAGTCCGCTTCCTTTGTTTGTGTCTTTCAAATAAATTTGCTGCCTTGGCGAGCATGCTAGACCAAACCAAGTTCGTCAGCATAAACAACTCATGAAGATTTCAAGTAAAAGCACTGTGAAAACCCAATTCCTTCTTGATAGACCATTTTGGACTTCCTAGTAACTTCTACTTTAGGTTTCACATTGACTTCAATTGATAAGACAAATAAGTAAAGACACTTGGAAAACCCGATCTGGTCTATCAAGACCAAACTGGGTTTTGCAAGTGACTTTACTTATAAACCTTTATAAGTAAAGATGCTTGCAATGTCTGAATAACACTATAAGGACTAAATCGAGTTTATTAATTAGCTTGACTTATGAAATTTTCACAAGTAAAGTCATTTGGAAATCCTGATTTTATCTGTGAAGACCAAATCAAGTTTTACAAGTGACTTAGCTTATAAAAATTTCATAAGTTAAGTTGTTTGTAAAACCCAAAATGCACTACTATCAGTAAAGTAAATGCACTTGACTAGCCCAAAATGCACTTGGCTAAGCAAAATGATAAAACACTTAGCTTTTTTATGGAACGGGTTTGATAGGGGGTATTTTGCATAAGGTAGTTGAGGGATGACTTAGCCAAATCATGGATGTGAAAGACTCTTTGCAAAGAAAAGGAGTGGGTGCCCAATTTTGGCCTGCAGGACCAAAAATTGGTCAACACAAGGTATATTCAAATGTAAATAAAACCAACAATGCCTCTAAGTCAGCAACACTACAAGGTAAAGAATACAGTGACTTAATTGTTATCATCATATCACATACAATGCCACTTATATATGGTTGGAAATTATTCAAAGGCAACGATTCAGTATTAAATTAATACAATGACTTAATTCATCCATAGGTACTAAAATATATATACCATCTGATATCTATTTCCACATCATAACTCAATGATTCAACTACACACTCATTAATATTTTATAAAATGTTTGTAACTGAATTAGATTTTATTTGTTAATTATGTTTTCAGTTTGCTAAAATAAAAGTGTCATTCTATGATGCTAAATCGCTGCACCTCTTAGTTAAATCGTTTGCCATCAAATTCATGAGTGAATGAACTTTATTATATTTATAATAATACTTATTAATTCACCCCATATTTACAAATCATCGATAAAAATACAATAGGCTGCATGTGTATATATATATGACATAGCAATATTTATGTAAATCATTATATTTAAAACCCTTCTATTCCTTAATACTCTAATTAATCATTTTCAGTATAATAATATTATTCGTATTTTATATTATAAGTCAGTGAAATTGACTAAACTAGATAATATAAGTCACTAAAATCATTACCCAAGTCACTGGGATCATTATTTTAATTTTTTTTAATATATTTTTTGATATACTCAATTCCCTATTATGAATCGTTAATTGCCATACTTTGACAACAGATCACCATATTAAATAGCACTTCTTTATATAATGTAGAGAGACTATAATATATAAATCACTATTTTAATATTTAAATCGATGTATAAAAACTGATGTACTAGATAGCCTCAGTAATTAAATTTCACCATTCCAAACTCTTAGCTATCAATTCTAAAGTAAGGCAATCCTCAAGATGTTTCATACCAAATCATTGTAAACTAAAGTTAATATTGTAAACACATGATTGTTACCTAGAAATTAATTCATATAACGATGCCTTTATACATAATGCAAAAATAACTTAATATACAGCCATGCAATAAGGATTAGTATATATATCGACGCCACCTAGTGTTTGCAAGTATGAATGTTTCCAAAGATATAATATATATCCAATTTTTGTTAATGTATATCTGAGAATATGGAAATCATTGAAATTAAAATATTAATTCTACAATATACACATGGCATATAAATACCCAGTTTTGAATATCAGAAAAGGTGTTTAGAGTGTTCTATAATAAAATAGAGGTTACGTTTTTATTTTTATTTTTTTGGGTTCACTGTATTTATTGTTTAATTTGCCCTTATAAATTAGTTCTAGCCCTGATCAACATAATCTCACATGTTAAAGCGTTGACTTAAGTAGTGTATTTCACTATGTAGTTCTATATCAGATATTTTGGCGATATCCAACCATTATTTAATAAACACAAAAAAATACCTATTGTTCTAGGACTGTTATCTATTTAGACAAGATGGGAGGGTCGATGCCTAGATGTGGCTGGAGAGGTTTTGCATGAAATAAATCATACTTGATATACCTAAATTAATTCCATGCCAAAATAATAGTTTTTCACATATAAATTTTTATTTTTTTTCACCATGGCTAAAATGCATATCTGACAGTCCACATGTGATTTTGCTTCCACTCAACAACTCTTTCCTTTTGGTGCTCGCCTTCTTTCAACTCCTTGCCATTCTCTTCTTCTGTCCAACTCACTTTTCCCTTGCAAACCGCCTCCTTTTTCAAATTCCAAGATCTCTCTTTTTTATTAATGAGGCGTTCTCTCTCTCTCTCTCTCTCTCTCTCTTTTTGTCAGCGTTTATCAAATCAACATCTTTATTTATTTTATGTTTCTTTTTTTAATTTCTTCTTTCTTTATGTTTTATTTCATTTTATTTTTAATTTATTGTTCTCCTATTTTGACTTTCAATGACAATTTCTATGTTTGCAATATTTAATATTAATCAGAAAGATTAATAAATTTACTAATTTATTTAGCACCTATTATGTCATAATGGATTAATCAATAAATCTGAATTTAATCAATTTATATAAATATCTAAAATATTAATGTAATCAATAAATCTGAATTTAATCAATTTATATAAATATCTAAAATATTAATGATCTTAAATATAAACACATAAGATAAAATTACCAAGGCATAAACTTGGATTAGCACGAAAGTCATGCAAGACAATTACACAAAACCATTAAACTATACTAGCAAACCAAATATAAATGACTATCTAATGCAAATGACATTAAACACACTTTGCTAACCATTCAGTTACGCATCTAATTATGTGTCAGCTAATGTGGTGTGTGTAGGATACTGGTTGATTTATCTATTATTCTTTGACATCTTGATCTATGTCACCCTCTCCAATGATGCTTTCCTTCCATCACACTCCAAGGGATGGATTGTCTTGCATCAACCTCATAACAAAATAGATAGTTAGACTATAACAATGATGATATACATTCATCATAAATATGGCTGAAATGATAAATCAACGTAATCATAAAATAAACATATACTTACAACTAACTCATAACAGTGTGATCATGTAGTCTAAGCAATATCCTGCTACCTCGTAACAACATATATCTCACAGCGTAGATAAAAATAACCAAATCTAAATTTATCAACTATAGATACCCATAAATGACCTAACAAATTTGATTGGTGAGGAATTAGGATGTAACAATTGGGCTTCATTCATAGGCTCTAGACCTGTTTCTTAGAGTATGAAACCATAGACATGCTGGGACACTGTGGTGGATAATGCAAAGTTTAGAGAAGGCTAACAATAATTTTCTCAAGGAATGGGATATTAATTCGGAAATCATGTCTAAGTGGAAATTTTAGAATTGTTTCTTTAACATTTTAATTTTTTTGGTGTGCTCTTTGATGGTTTTGTCCTACATTGTGGTCTTTTCTTTGATTTGGCATGATGATTGCTCATCTTCTATGGTTGCTATGTTTAAATCTTGTGTTTACCCATTTGGGGGATCATTGACTTTGGTTAACTGTTGGGATGCGCTCTCGATTGTTATGCATTTTGAAATTGAAAATTTGAATTTGTCACTTTTTTTGGGTCATGGATTGGGTGTTTTTCGTACCATTTAACTATTGGTCTTTTTTATCATATGTGCTTTGGAATGTGTTCTTGGGTTTGGTAAGGATAATCCTTAGAAGAGGTTTTCTTTATTCATAATCCTTCAGAAGGAGACTCGCTCTTTGGACCATAAAGATTGTAGCATGAAGGTTGCAAGACTTGCCATAGCAAGGGGAAGAATTTTTTTCCGCAACGTTAGAAAGTTTAGTGGGTTATTTTTGTAATCTTACTCTAGAATGTTATACGGGTATTCATAAGTATCTTGTTCCATTTTATGTTGGGTTCCTGAGTTTCCTTGTGCTCAAGGTTGGGTTAGTGATTTTTTATTCAACTGGATGAATTTTTTGTGTATTTTTTCAATGGTTTTTTTTAGAGATCCAAATTTTTTATAGTTTTGCATTCAAGTTCTTTACTTTATTTTCAGTAGTGTTTTGTTGGTTTCAGGCCTTGCTAGGGACTCCACAGGGTTTCTATTTATTCGTTTGATTTAGGATACTTAAACCTCCTTATGTGTCCATAATGGTTCCTGATCCATCCAAAATCAATTTGTTTGTCCCTTGGGGACCTGATGGTTCTCTTTGAGACCTGGGCCTCTTTCTCCATTAGTCCAAGGTATTTTTTGATCTATCTAAACCTAGCTAGTTCTTGTACTAATCAAAAGTGGATGATGCTCTTTTCGTTGTTGTGGAGACCTAGGCCTCACTTTGTGCCCAGGGTATTTCTAGATTCAATTAAATACTAGATTGGTGGTTTATTTTCATCTTTGTTGGGAGTGGGTTCCCTAGGGACCTTAATGGTTCTTTCTAAGGCTTGGACCTCTCACTTCATTAGTCTAGGCTAATTTTTGGTCCAGCTAAAACTAATTGGTTCTCGCACTAGTCAAAAATAGTCATTGTTATTTCTTCTATTGGTTGGGTCCCTTTTGTCTTCCTAGTGAACTATTCCTTCTTATATCTTATATGCTAAAGAGAAAGTCAAACCTCTTGATATATAAGTGGATTTACATTAATTCAAATAATTTTTATTTTTTTTATAACACTATACTTTATACTTTATATTTATATATATTTATATATATATATATATATATATATAAACAAATACTCCTAATGATGTCCTTCCTTACTATACATATTGACTGGTTATGCAAAGACATTTCCATAAATTAAAATATGATTTTATCTTGGCAAATGTGATTAAGGCGCTGTCATCAAATATATTTTATTTGGTAAAGGTATGATTATATAAAAATATTTAAACTTGCCTTGATATTCAAACTATCGTTGTGAGTAAGCCTAAGCTTTCCAAAAGGTGAGTTTGGGACTCGACACTAAATCTAACAATTCTTCCTATAACAATCTGACCCTTAAGCCAACACAAAGGACGGCGCGTTCTTTTTAGTAGTCCCATTATATTCTCTTGACACCTGGTTTGATAGGTGTCAACTCCGCAGGTTATACTTTCTCCAACTAATAATACTTGGATAAATCATTTCCGTACACCTTCCAATGTTTCTTCATTCCCCTTCTAAAACAATCAGGTAATCTCATAAGTTGATCCCATTCTTGGCTGAGGTTTTTTATGTCAAAATTTTAAGGTGGAAATAAGTGTTTACAGTTTGAGCATGCTCATGGAAGATCAAGGCGCTAAACCAGGATCATCCACACCATTAATAATGCAGCAAGGGTGGGGTAGGAAGGGTTGTTAGGAGCACGATCGGAGGATTGATTCTCTCTTAGGCAAGTGATTCATGCACTATAGTTCGATTGTAGTGTTACATTCAGGTCCCAATTACTTGCAAGATTTGATTTTGGCATTGGGCTTGCTTTATAAATTACTATTTATATAATAAGGAGTGGTTCATTTAGAGGATCTTCAGATTCAAAACAATAATAATAGTTTACCCTTTTTTGATTAGTTGCATTATAAATTAGAATCATTGTTTAAATACTATAACTGATCGTGGGTGTATTCCATTAGTTTAATCTTGTTTGAGGTGTTGTTGGCTCCAAAAGTCAAGCTCTGTGCAAATCCTTGCATGTGCCAAATTGACTATGCTTGGATAGGAAAAATGTACTATGAAACATATTGTGATTTTTGTACATGTTTCTCTTTTTCTCCTGTAAAAGCTCATTATATTCAATATTAAATACTTGAGTTTATTATGTCATAAGACTTCGGCAGTACTATCAACTGTCAGAGTCCTTGCATTAGAATTTTATTTTCTCAGGCTTAGATAGACTCAATATAATCAAATTTCTAGCACATTTAATAAAATCCGATTGGTCTGAATAGAATGCAAATTGTGAAATCTTGAGTGAGGTCCTGTGCAGATCTCCGGAGTGCATGCACTTGCACTTGCTCCTACTCCTGTATTAAACGAATTTTGGTCCCTTTGTCATGCAAAGCGCAATCACAGTAATAAGATAATCAAGATAGAAATGATATTATTTAGGTAGAACAATGTAGTCATTCAATGCTTGTGCAACATGCGAGTATTTTAATTCGGACCATTTTCTTTCCAACTTTCGATTGATGACTTCATCATCATCTATCACCGGTGCTTCGATGTCACCTGTCCCCTATGTGATGCAATTAAACCCTCCCCACATGTGACAACATTAAACTAGATAAAAAAACTTTGTCTTTAGGTGCTATGTGAGAGGAATCTATGTATTCTTTCTCACATAGAATGCCTACAACGTAATTACAGAGTTTTTAGGATCATTGGGGCGTCAACCCGCCAACCCATGTGTAGGGTACATCAATCTAGTGTCTATAATTGAGTATGTGACTGAACCCATCATTTGATTGTTTCAATCACAAATTCAATTGTTATTTTTCAAGCCCTTGAATTTAATTATGACTACACAATAATATTTTGAGTTTACATGGCACTAATTGAGTCCATGCTTGAACAAAAATGTGTCTATGTATGAACAAATCCAGTGACTAGTTCAATCACATATTTAATTTGGGCTAAAACACATTGTGTACTCACAATTACATTCCCATGGTTTAATTGGCCTAATTTATCCATGTGAACCTAACGATGACAACATTATAGAATTTGGGTCTCACTTAGTCTTGATTGAGTTCATGATAAAACCAATTACTCCATTCATTCAATATCAAATACATCTACAACATATCAAATGAAATTTAAATCACAAACTCAATCAAGTGATTTGTTTGATCACATACTCAATCAAATATGCCCTAATTGTTGTAATTATGTTTTGGGGGGATTGATTAGCCCAATCAAGCCCTGTAATCAAATGAATCACTTGATTCATTCAATCATAGACACAATTTGGGTTTATCACATAATTAGTTCAATCAAGGACTCAGTATAGGTATTAATTCCATCATAGATTCAATTGATGCCAAGTGATTCCCAAAACACAATTTTTTGTCACAATTAGGTCCCAAGGCTCAATAGTTGTCTAAATACACATTCTGTTTAATCTTGAAAAAAATGTTGCATATTTATCTTCATCATTGTAACAAATTACACAATATATGGTGATCACATAGGCCCACTTGAGTCCATAATTGAACCAAAATGTGTCCATTTGTGAATGTATCATGTGATTGGTTCATAGAAAAAGTCGTTTAGGCCAAGTGAGCCCTAAATCACATTTTATAGTAAAAAATTGTTTCACAAGGCTAGATTGGCCAATTCAAGTCTTGTGTACCTATTCTAACTATAAAACATGATTATGTCTAAGATTAAACAAATAACTTATTTTATTTAATCACATGCACAACTAGGGTCTATTGAGCCTCATGAACTTAATTAAAATTATACATTATCATATGGGGTTCATTTGGCCTTTGTTGAGTATGTGATTGAACCAAAATGTTTCATTATATGAATGAATCTATCATGATTGGTTCAATGAAATACTTATTTAAGGCTATGTGAGACCAAAATCACATTCTATAATTATAAATAGGTTCATATGGCTTGATTGAGCCTTTTGATCATAATGAATATATTTCTAACTATATAATGTGATATGGGGATTACATTCAACCATGTTTCAATTGGGGCGTACCCATCCATGTGAATCTAATTGCAACTATAAAATTTTTTAGAGGGGTCATTTATCTCTGATTTAGTCCTTTATTGAACCAAAATGTATCTCTTTTTTAACGGATCGAGTGATCGAGTATATGTATGCCTAAATTAAGTCTATGATTGAGCCAAAATGTGTCCCTATGTGAGTGAATAGAGTGAATTATCTAATGAAAGACTCATTTTTGGCCAAGTGAACCCCAAATTACATTTTATATTAAAAAATAGGTTTATTGGCTTGATTGGCCCAATTGAGCCTTATGAACCTATTTGTTACTATACAATGTGATATCATGATCACTTAGCCTCAATAAAATTTGTGATTGAACTAATCACTCTATGGTAAAAATGATATTGCATTAGGATCACATGGACCAAATGAATAAAATGGTTATGCATGGTGTAGTTGCTCACAATTAAGCATAAGATTGAGCTATTTGGTAATTGGTTCAAAATGGTAATTAATTAGACCAATCGAGCACCAATTGAAATTATATGGTTGTAATTGGTTACATGGGGAATACTTAGTCGTAATTAAGTACTATATTGAATAAATCACTTGATTGGTTTAACATGACATGTAATTGGGGCCAACGAGCCCCAATTGATATTGATGGGCATAACTCATTGCATAAAACAAATAACACACAAAGTACACACTAGATAGACCTTGTGAAAAATTTTATGACTGCATAATGTGATTATGGGCTCAGTTAGCCTGGACTGAGTATGTGATTAAAATAATCACTCAATTCATTCACACAATATCACATTTTGGTTCAGTCATGAACTTAATCCAACTTAATAAGCCCCATATCACAATGTACAATAGAAATCAACTTTACATGGCTCAATATGATCCAATTTAATATTTTATTGAATAAAATGAGTGACTAGTTAAATCAAAAACTTAATTGGCACCAATTGAGCCCCAAAACATATTATGTAGGCATAATTACATTCATGGGGAATGATTGGTCCTTTCGAGCCCCATGAAAAAGTTTGCGATTAGACAATATGATATATGAGTCATTTGGCTCTGATTGAGTCCATAGTTGAACCAATCACTAATTTTGTTTAGTCATAGATGCAATCAGGGCCTATCGATCCATGTGAACCCAATTGGTACTATTATATTGAACTAATTACTTGATTAGTTTGTTATGGTATGTAAATGTGACCAATCAAGCCCTAATTGAAATTAGATGGTCAAAATTGGTTATATATACATTAGATATCCCAAATTCCATATCAAATTGACAAGCATAAATTGTTTGCTAACATGGATAAATGTTCATTTTCAATTCATGATATACAATATATAGAATACATCCTTAACACACATGGAGTTTTGTGTGGACCCAATGAAGATTTGTTTTATCTAGGAATGGCCTACATAAAAGAATCCCAAAGTCCTTCACAACGTCTTTGGATTAGTACATTTCTACATGAGATTTGTAAATGGTTTTTCTTAAGTCATTTGGCCTCTATGAAAAGTTATTAAAAGTGGCACCAAAACAATTTTCACCTGGTCATCCACATAATAGAAAGCATCCAAAAAACTAAAATTTAAATAAAGGTTTTCTCATTGCTCATGTTTTCAGATCTTTAACAATCATCTAAGATAAATAATAGTACATTTTAATATATAAATGTGAAGTAATAGTTTTACTAAATTTGGTCATCCAATCACTTACTAGAGTGGAAAAATAATTATTTTAGTAAGTCAAATGAAATTCAATCAAGTAATTTACTGCAATCAAAGTGTGTCACTTCACTGATATTAAGTGCTAAAATGAAGCTTCATTTACTCTAGAATTATCATTATATTACCTCCATGATTATTCAATAGTATAATGCCATTTTTTGTCATGTATAATTTTTTGGTATTAATCATAAAGAAAGGAGACCCGCTTATTATCCCTCTCCTACTATTATTTTACTTTATGATTATTATAAAGTAGTATAAATATCTTATATTAAATTAATTTGGGAAAAGATGAGGGATATCAATCTTGAGGCATGTATATTGGATTTTCATATGTACCACATTGATTAATGATTTCATTCTATATTTTTTTTTACATTTTATGTTAATTGGTGATATATAGCTTCAATCTAGTTTCAACAATGTGCTTGGCCTGGAAAAAATATTTTTGGAAATAAATATTCTCCAAACACAATAGTATGCCCAAAATATTATGAATTTCCAATCAAATTCTCCAATAAAAAAAAAGCGTCCATATGACATCAAAACTAAGGTTTGAAACCTCTTATAATTATATTATAGATGTCAAACTAAAGGTTGACCATTAATTGTTAACATATAATAGACATTATAGCCTACCACATCCTCTGAGTACCATTGTTACCTATATTATTTATGAAACTAATCTTACAATGAATTAAAACACATTAATTAAAAAGCAAAAATAATAATCAAAACTAATTATATAAATTAAAAAATATAATCAAAGTGATTAATTAGTTTATTATTAATTACATTCATATTAATATTTAATAATTTTTAATTTTATATGTTGAGAGAGATAACAAGGGTACAACCAATTGCTTTTGCCCAGGCTAGATCTTGCACCAATTTCTTGTGGCTTTATGGAGAGTTGGGTCTCCCTCTGTGCCCAGGCTAGTTCTATATCTAGTCAAACACCATATTGGTGGTTGCTTTTTCATCTTTACTGGGTTTGGATCCCTTAGGGACCCCGGTGGTTGTTTCTATGACCTAGGCCTCTCACTCCATTAGTCTAGGCTAGTTTTTAGTCTAACTAAAACCAATAGGTTCTTGCACTAGTCAAAAGCAATTGATACTCTTTCCATTATCGCTTCCTCTTTTGGTTGGATCATTTTTGTCTTTCTAGTGAGACTTACCTTCTTTTATCTTATGTATGCTAGGGGGAGACTTGGACCTCCTGATGAGTCCAAGTTGGGTTCCACACCAGTCAAAAGTGGTTTTACCTTAATCCAAACAAGGGTAAAATCCTATACCACAAAAGATAAAATGTAAATCCAATATCAATGAAACATACACAATAGGTTTGAAGTGAATGGTGCTAATCAAAAAAAATAAAAAATAATAGGCTACATGGGTAGCAAGAGGACAAAATAGTTAGACCTCATCAACAAGATGAGATGAAGGAATTATCCACCATCAAAAATTTGTCATCAACATGACTCATGCAACATAACATAATTGAACACTAACAAAAGTTGTATATCAAGAATAAATAATCAATCTTATCATCAAACCAAAAAACCCACCATCCAAAGCAACTTTGTACCATTGTGACCATAACAAAATTAAAACCTTATATATATATATATATATATATATATATATATATATATATATATATATATATATATATATATATATATATATATATATATATATATATATATATATATATATATATGGCTTATAATTTAGGAAAATAACATCAAAACATATACATAGAGGGCAATGGAAGATAATATAACTATTTATATTATAATAGTAATTGTTGGTGTTCTAGATTTGCATCCTAGCTGAGAAGGGGATTGTTTAGGTCCTCTTCTCAAATCTAGTCCAACATGGGACTGACCCTAGGTTATGGGTCACCTATCATAGGTTCAAACCTCCATAGAAGGCCATATTTCTTATGGATCTATCACATAAACTAAATTCTAGCTGGAAAATGGAGAGAGAAATGGGTAACAATGAATAAAAACATATATAGGAGGTGATGCACCAGTAATGTGATTGTTCATTCACTATATCTGAACTCCTAAAAAATACTAATGAGATTGGATTTACAACTGCAAATGGATAATTATGCATTAGTATTTCATGCAAAGGTTCATCAAATGATCAAAACCTAAGGGAAGTGATGGATAAGCTTGATTCAAGGCACCAACCAGTCAATGTATCCACTTGCTAGCTTTAATCAAATGACATTTAACACTGAACATAACCTGTAAAATAATATAATCTAGTAGCTAGGTGAGATCAAGATTTGACAAGGGAGATATTTATACCACATATGCAAATCAATATGACATTAACACACTATACGAGAATAATAAGATCTAAAAAAGAGTTCTTTACTATCTCAAGAGGTTATAAAGATCAAATCTAGGCAAAGTCTAGTCATACCCAAGAGAGGGATTGTCGTGCTATTTTTAAGGCTTACAAGCCTATATTTAGAGAGAGAGAGAGAGAGAGAGAGGAGAGAGAGAGAGAGAGAGAGAGAGAGAGAGAGAGATAGAGAGAGAGAGAGAGAGAGAGAGAGAGAGAGAGAGAGAGAGAGAGAGAGAGAGAGAGAGAGAGAGAGAGAGAGAGAGTTGTGCATTAAAAGAGGCCCAACCACTTTTAATGGATTAGCATTCTCAAAGATGATGACTCATGATATTATCAAGAAAGAAGGTCCTCGTAAAAGAATTGAATGCTCCATGATCTTTATCCAACCATTTCATCTTCTTGAGACTCTATGCCATCTTGTTCTGATCTGCTAACAAGGATAAAATCTTCATGTTTTGGAACTGACAAAACCATGCTTGGTCTATCTTGGGAGGCTATAAATATTTGCTTGTCTAGGAAATGACCATGCCAAAGGATAATAAGCTTCCCATTAATTACATATCTACCCAAGGAAATATCTGAGCACAAGTTTCATTATAGATAAAAAACCAATCATATTTATTAGTTTTCTCATAGCTATCATGTTGAAGAGATGGAGTTCACTAGCTATCTGATCTTATTTTGATATCTAGTCATTGACTTTGATTTGTAATAGGTTCAAAAGACCTATTATGTATCCATGGAGTCTTAATGGTGATCCTTGATATCTGTAATATCTACCCTAGTTTGATCTTGGTTCATGCTCGACCCTAGCTACTTAGGTATTTGCCTATCTTGATTGAAAATTGGCTCATTGACTACCATCAAAAATGTCTTGGGATACCCTCTACTCACTAGCTATTGAAAACTTACTTGGATCATTGACATTTTGAATTCTCTTGTACTATTAGTTCCTACTAGTCTAGATGACCATTGATCATTGATCTCCTACTAGTCTAATACATTGTTGGCACTTATCACTTATGCATTTGTCCTCTATATTCGCTGACTCCTTTGAACCATCTCACATTATTAATCACCTTTTCATGATTGAACATGTGTAATTAATGTACCTGGGTCCATTAACTTGACAATCACCACTCATTATTGGATATTCTATAATTGAACATGGATCATTGATTTATATTGGATCCATCTCTTTGTTAGTGAAACACGTACCATTGGATCCTAGCTTGATGAACTTATACCATAGGATCTTGTCCAACTTGTAGATGTTTAAGGGACTTAACCCGAAGACCTTTTGACCTATTTGACTCTAGTGCAAACCATTAGATCTCATGTGTTAGTATGCAAGCTCACGTGGACCGTTAGATCTTGATTAACATCAAACCTTTTAAGGGACTTTTGAACCCAAGCAGTTACATGCCATGGCCTAAAATTTGATGTCTACATGAATGTATTATTGACTTCTTGACTTCTCGTGTGCCACTATATTTTTTTCTCATATTAAACGCAGACTGTCGATCTTGAACCTATTTGAATAGAAAGGGCTATTTATCACAGCTTGAACTTTGATGTCTACACGAATGTATTTGATGACCACACAACCATTATGCATATTTGAAAACTAACGGTAATCTTATATGCTTGAAATTGACACTTGTGGGGCTCTCCTAGACATTTTGAATTCAAATGGCTATTTCTTATAGCTTGAAATTGATGTTTGTGCAATTGTTTGGATCACAAATTCCATGGGCTATTTCCTTTGGACCTTTTACTGGACATTTTTTTTAGGTCACCTTCCTTGAAAAATGACCTTTGGGAACCCTTGAAATGGACTATTTTCTTGAGAAATGAAATTTTGGAAAATTTGTATATGGCACTTTATCGAGATAACAACTCCTTGGGACTTTGTCTATGGTACTTTCCTGAAAGAAATGTCACTTCAAGATTTTCATTTGGTCCACCTTGCTGAAGACTTACCCTTCATAAATTTTGTATAGGACTATTTTTCCCAAGAAATGACCCTTCGAGAAAGATGAATATGAACATTTCCTTGAAAAATGACCTTTCAAGACTTTTGAAAATCTCTTTCAAAATTTTTATTTGGTTCACTTTCTCAAGAAAATACCTTTCAAAAAAATGTGTGGGACACTTTTCCTAGAAAAGAGCCTTCAAAAAAATGTTTGGGACACTTTGATTGACAAAATATCCTTCAAAAAAAAGTGTTTGGGATACTTTGCTTGACAAAATATCCTTTGGGATTTTTGTGTAGAACCACTTTCCTACAAAAAGACTCTTCGAGAAAATTGTTTGGAAAATTTTCCTGAAAGAAATGACACTGAGCCTTTTTTGATGTGGATAATTTCTTCAAAATAAATAGGTCTTCAAGAAAATTGTTGCAAAAAAATTTCTCTAAAATAAATAAGTCTTGGTCTTTTGCTTTGGACATTTTGTTCAAAAGAATTCATGCCTTCAAAAACTTTGTCTTGGATAATTTGTCCAAAAGAATTCAACACTTAGTCAAAAAAGGGTCTGAAATAAATTAGCTTAGCGAAATAAA
>JARHVA010010507.1:25000-161571 GCA_037957365.1 Torreya grandis | reverse complement strand
ATATTTTATTTCATATCATGTTTATTTTTCTTATGAAAACATTGATGTCACTTGAATTTGGAGAGGGTGTTCACATGGATTTTTTGAAAATGCACCAAAGTTTCAAAAGTTATAGACTATCCAAGTAGGATGATATTACATTGTAGAGACATGGGAAGAGGATTTGTTTTTGTTAGTGTTGATGTAGTACTGGATGGAAAATTATAATTTATTTATCTAGTTGATGAATTTGAAACCTTGGCATATGTTGAGAATAAAGGATATTATGTTCCATGGGAAGAGAGTGAATTTCCAAATCATGAAAATTAATTCATTACCCTAGTTAGTACTAATTACATTTTAAGTGACTCATAGGAATATAGTGTTAAAAAAGTTTGAGATTGTAGTTATGAAAATTAAAGCATCATCAATTATGCATGACCTAAAGATAAAACCATATTATCACCAACAATATCATTCTAAAACATAATTTTCTAGTAGAGATGAATACATAACTAATTTTTTTGTAAACCATGTGGTATAAGATCATAAAATTTATGAAGATATATTAGTACACTTAATTTTTGGGGGTATTGCTAAAAAATGTGGTAAATTTATGTAATGATTTATCAAATTTTCTACAACCCAATAAATTGATAGATTGTCCAATAAAAATTGATTTTATGTGAAATAATAAACTACCTTATGGTAAATAAAGGTAGTTCTAAATTGGATGGTTTTCACCTTTTACATAGTAGTGAACATAGTTTGAAGTTCATTGGAGTATTTTACCAAGTTCATCCATTTGTGCTCATCCATAAGCAAATATGGTTTAGCGGGAAAATAAAAAAATGTACTTGAAGGAGATAAAAGAAATTTTTTTGGATTGGATTCCAATACCTTTGGTGTGTATATTTATATAGTATATTTGAAATATCTCTCATACAATGGCCTATGACACAATTAACTGACATAAATAGTTCTCCTCTAGTTGCCTATTTCAAACAAGTCCCAATGAGGTTGAGATGAACATGTGGGACGCATTAGAAGAGAGATAATCTAATTGGTATGTCATTTTTAATTTTATTTCACAAACTATAATCACTAAAAAAAGGTGATCATAAGACCTTATAATTCTCAAAAACATAAAAACAAATGTCCCTCTAGATAATTTATTAAATCAAAATGTTGATGAGGAAAGGAAATGACCAATTTTCTTGGATGAAGTACAAAATTTAAAAAATCATAATCTAACTATCTCAAAAAAATTTCCATGCTTCAGTCACATTTCTATGTCATAAAACTAGAGCTATGAATGAAAAACACAAATAATTTTGTGTTAGATGCATTAACAAAAAAATTCATCTTTAATATGCATGGAGAATCTATGGAAGTTTATAAAATGAAATTATATAGGATAAATGCCTATCATAATGGATGGAAAAATCTTATGTGCACCCAAGGATCATATTATATATTCATAAATTAGACTGGATAAATAGTGACACACATGTAATAAATGGTAACACCAAGAAAGAGAAATAAAGATCAAATATGGCCACAAAAATTTCTTGAAAATAAATAATTTATTATATAAATTATGCTACTTCTCTAAATTTAACTAATTTTTAGGACATGATGGAATAAATATTCCTCAAAATCCATATCTTACATTATATACACATAATATAATGTGAAATAAGTGTAATCAGGAGTTGTAATTGTTGAAAATTCCACTAGTGTCTCAACCAAGTCTCATCAAGATAATTATGTTATTTGATATTGGTAATAAAAATAATAAATATAATGACCATAATATTTCAACATGTTTCTATTTAAAATAAAAACTTCTTCACCAAATGTGATGAGTGTAAATATCTATAAACAAAATATAGATCCACCACATGCCTAAAAGTACTCTAAAAACTTGAAGAGGAAAAACATGGAAAAATGAATAAATTAAAAATTGTCATGCATATTAGTTATCCCATATATTAAAATTAGAGGAACAAACTTATGGTTTATTGAACATTTTTCATGATAAAAATGGACAAAATGAAAACTTTCATACCAAGGATAGGAAAAAAATCAAAGTCAATAAGTAATGTTATGAACCTCCTAGTTACTTTGAATGTAATTCTAACATAAGGATATAATTCTAGGTGGTTTTTTTCACTTTGGACTACCATTTGTTAACATGGATAAAACTACATAGTCATGTCACTAGATTTTTTACATGGGAATCTCAAAGAACCCATCATTGATGACTATGGTGATTTATTTAATAGTTTTGTATCATCCAAACATTCATTACATGATGCACCATTACAAATAAATTCATAACAAATGTAAATGACAAAAGTAAAAAATTATCCATTATGAAGCAATTAGTGTTTCTAGTATATCAAGTGCTTCATTCAAAAAATAGCCATTGATATTGTACTTGGAACTAGATAATTTTTTTAGTTCCAATAATAATCATATCTTATTTACATTTGCATTAATGCTAACAACATAAATGGTATTCAAATTTTTATAAGATTCCTACAAGTGGGACACACATGTGAGGATATAAATGCAACTTTTGGTAGATTGATAACATCATCATGGATATTAAATGCCTTTTTTTTTCGACATAACATGGGCACTTATAGAACATGCTAAGATGGTTCATATACATCCAATCCTTACCATATTGAGTAGATATACAAATTTAAGGAATTCATGGAGCCACACTTTTTGGATGGAAAACATAATATAGTGTATATTAGAAAATCAAATATGTTTAGGTTCCATGTTTTGGATGGCATATCAATGATGGAATATAAATAAAAAATAAATCATCTCAAATGGTCTCATATAATTATAATCTAGCGTACAAAGTATAATGGTGAAATAATCTTTTTTTTTAAGTATATCATCCTTTAGTACCTTTCAACTAACTCAAAGGAATGGGTGATCTAAAAAAATGGGATTGTTGGTTTACAAAGATAACATATTGGTCAAATGTTTTGTTTGCTTTGGATAGACCATTTTAAAATTATTTCAATGTCTAAAATGTTTATTTTTCTAAAAATAATACATAAAATTGATATATGTGACCAAATAATAAGATCCACACATTCTCATGGGAAAGAATAAATTGATCAACATATCCTAAGTAAAAATGATATTTATGTTTGGCTTATTCATGGAATATCTAAATAAGCATTCAATCCATTTATGGATGTCTAAGCAGGACATATGATTATAGCATGGCCAACAAATGAAAAGGAACATATATGGATGGAAATGGTAAATGGGTATATTTACCTTAAACTATGGATTGTAACTAAAAATGTGAAGATTCAATATTGGAAACCATTAGAGAGAGAAGATGGTGAAGCATTGTATCAGGATTATTTTATGCCTAATGAAACAAGGATCAAATTATATGAAAATAAACAAGACACTTATTTGGATATAATCATATTGGCATGGAAAACAAACAAAAACTATAATGGAGTGTTGATCAAGATTCCTAAAAAAAGACATAGGGCCATTGTTTCATACCTTGTACTACTTGAACATGGTAACAAATGTTAAATTTAAAGCAATGGAGGTCATAAATTAATTTGTGATATCATATTAGCCCTAATGGATGAATTTTTTTTATAAAATTTATATTCAAAATCATACTATGATAACTTTCCCTTAAATTTATACCATACTTGTTGAATATGATTTGATGATTGATTTTGACTGCTTTTATTTGACCAACTACTATTTAAGATTCTTATTACATATTCTATTCAATACTATTATTATTTACCCATTAATGAGGAAAATATATTATTTATCAAAGATGAGTGTAATATTTATATTTAACTCTTATTTTTCATAATTATGTAGATTTAATAATATATTTCAATTAATGTTCAAGTAATATGAAATCAAACAAAATTGAACTATTTTCATCTACTAGCATTATTGTACTTAAGTTCATGGTAGAAGCACTACTATCAATTCAATGCCATTAGTTTTAGGATTCATACTATGTTTTTTATATGTGTTTTAAAAATCCAATAGAAGTTGGTGATGAAATAAGGATAGGTTAGTGATGTGTCTAACTACAAGACCATTATTTCAAGTATATGTTTGGGTCATTAAGAATCCATAGAGTCATGGAGTTCTATATTGTTATGAAGGTGACATAAACAAGATGTGTGGATCCATTGAAACTTATAGTCCACTTTATATCTTGACATATTCACCTTTTAATTATCAAAATATGATAACATACTAGGTATCAAATGTTAACTTAAAAATAAAAGGGTCCTCTATGGACATGATAATTAGTGGATTTCACATAATTTAGATTGTGATTGGGTTTATTAGTTAGGAAGATATCATGTACATTGTGGCATGGAACTAAAAATTATGTACCTTGATTCAATATATTTTTGAGTGGCTGCACATTTTCACAAACAAGAAAAAAATAATCAAGACATTGATGTGGATAGCATCATCTGGGTATGGACACCCAAAATCATGGAAAACATGATCACCTGATATACTTGAAAAATGACATGAGGCTATTGAATCATATATTAACTAGTTGAACAAGGTAATAAATTTTAAAAGTTGAAACTCTTTAAGGGTATAAAATAATGTCATATCATCTTGTCTTAGGATGTGGGGATTTTTAAATTTATATTTCAAAGCACATTCCAATATTTTTACCTTACATTTATGTTATTGTTTAATATGAATTGATGTTTGATATTTATTTTATTTAATTATTTATCATAAATGTGTAATCATTACATTGATACCTTGATAATGTAATGGTATTATTTATTAAATATGAGTGGAAGAATAATATTTATTTTATAAAATCAATTTTCATAAATTTCCATCTAGTAAGAATATATTTTAATTAATTTTGAATCATGTAAATTGTTTTTTTATAAAAAATTACAATTATTGGAACTATTCTACTTTATTTTATTGGATATGTGTTAGTAGTGGTATGCCATAAGTTTTGTTGTTGACACTTTTTGATGTGTGTGTTAAGTATACAAGTTATAAAATCTAGTTATGCAAGGAGAGTAGTATAAAGTGTTAAACTACAAGCATATTATTTCAAGTTTATATTTGGGTGAAAAAAATTAGAAATGAATTTATTAATAGTCCACAAATAGGTTAAACCTTTATTTTCTATCTACATTTCATTAACATTAGTGTCTTCCCTTCATAGAATAAATAAATATACAATAGCTATCAAAATGGGATCATGGGATCATAGAGTCATGGACTCTCTTGAAGAACATCTTTAAATTAGATTAAAATTGGCCTTCATAAACATGTTAATCTATGGATATCATATAATTTATACTATTATTGGGTCATTAGTCATGAATATATCATGTATTATGTGGCATGTTATTAAATGTGAACCTTTATTTATAATACATCAGTATGGCCATGAAGTGACTAATTATTTCACATGTCAGGGTACATAAATTGTGAACTTTTAAAATTATGATTGATGTATGTAGTAACCACTTTGGTTTTTTAATAATATGTCCATTCTACACAAGATAGGAATAATATGAGAAATAAAGTCCTATATTATTAGCTAGGGTAGAATGGTAATAGGCCCATTCTACATATTGAGATAAGAATAATGGCCTCTAAATTGATAATATGGGAAATAGAGTCCTATGTTATTATATATAATTTTATAATGGGCATATGCCCATTCTAAAAAAATATAAGAATAATAATTAAAATTATGTTTTACATTCAATAGGAACATGAGTAACAAAAATTATTGTCCAAAACTTGTACATGGTGATAGTAAATATGTTTTAAAATATGGCATTATTATTTATAAATCTTCCATGTTGTGATGTGATCGATTAATATGTTGTAAAATTAGGATAAATATTAAATATAAATATATTATTACTACTAGATAATACTATGATAACCATGGGGTCAAATTATATAAATTATGAATACCCATTTAAAATATTAGGCCATGCTCAACTATTAGCCCATTTACACTAAGTGTGAATTTAAAGGTGAAAAACCAATTAATATACAGTTAGAATTTTATTTCACAATAGAATTTAGAATCGAATAATATATATATTTGAATCCAATATCATACTTATTAAAACCAATGATGTAAATATTGGAATTCAATATCCCATTAGATAAAAACTGATAATATAAATTTGGAAATCCAATGTCAATAATTATAAAAAAATGGAAATACTATAAGTCTAAATTATTAAGAATATGACTAGATTTGATGAAATGATTATTGTACTCATAAACTCTATCCTTATCCTTGTGTATCAATTCTCACAACTTGATAACATTAGCAATGGGAAAAATAGGATAGTGAAAATCCCCTTTAAATGTTTTTTGTACATCCTTGAAGTAAATTGCATGTCTGGAGAAAATTTTCATGTACCACTCAAGGGTGTCATCCCTAATATTTTACACAAAGTAAAACAACATAAATTTATTGTTTTTGATTTTATTAATCCCCCATTATGATTATAATACAAATAAATGCTCTTTTATTTCCTTGGTATCATTACTAAATAATGGCAACTTCATCCAATTTTGGGCCATTTTTGTTTTGTAAGTGGAGTGTGAATACCAATAGTAGGTTTGTTAGTACTATTAATTGGATTGTAGTATATGTTTTATCATTTATTTTTGTTAGGGTTTATTTTTTTCTTATATTTTTGTTTCTTAACCAAATTTGTGTTTTGTCCTTTGTCTCTACTTGACTCTTATTGAAATTATTTATTTCCTAACACTTATGACTAATTTTTTATAAACTCTCTTCTATTCTCGATATCTTTGATAATTTTTTTGTATTTATCTACTAATTCTATATATATATATATATAAGAGATTGGTTCTTGAATATATTCTAAAATGACATGGTGGATGGAAATCAGTCCAAAGGAGTGACTTCATCTCAGGCCCTCTTACGATTGGGATTAAGGGGTTGTGTTGCTTTTAGTATTTTTTTCATAATATTTTATCTCTATTATATTATATTATATTTTATATTCATCAAATAATATTTATTATATTAATATAACTTACTCCTAATCTGTATTATGTATATCTCTAGTGTGACTAATAACAATTAATTTTTGAATCATCTTTATCCTTATCTTTATCAACACCTATTTGATCTTATATATTATCCATAAAAATTTATTCATTTTTTATTCCCTTATATTGTTATAATATAATAACCTTATTTTAATATATAGATAACTTATCCTATTCTAATAATATTCTCTTCTTTTCTTTTTCTACTCTAGTCATCATCCACCATGGGTCAAAATACTCATGATCGACTAGTCCTCAACACCCAAGGTTTTGAATAGTTTGGGTGTCCCAAATAATGTAGTTAAATATTAAAATCCTTTTTGAATGTCATTCATGACTTTATTCAGTGTATGATATGTGGATCATGATCTATGTTTTGTACATTTTGAAGCTATTGACATTTTGTCTAGAACATGCTCGACAAGTTTAGTGACCCAAGTCACAACCTCAAATTTCTTGGGTCCCTTTTTTTACTTTAATTAATTCTCAAATTCCTTATAGAGTTACCATGTGGCATCCCAACACTTTCTTATCATGAAGAGGTTATTAGTTTGCCTAGGATAAGCACTAACTCTCCATGTGATGAATAGGCACTCATCTAAGGGAGATTTATTTTTTTCATGATTTCACGCAAAACCATTGGCTTATGGGGATAGTAAATAGGGTCCACTATTATAAAAAAGATGAATTATGATATTACAAATGATGCCCCCACACTAATTTTTTTAAAAATAATGCTCTGCTTCTCTTTTATAGGTGTCATCCCTCCATGTGGCATAATGATGCTCCATGAGAGCAAAGGTTCCTTTTGTTAGAGCTCTATGAAGTACCATTAATTGTAAAAGAATTAAAGGGGGCCCACAAGGAAGTTATAATGAATAAGGGGAAGACCTTTTATGTGACATCATGTTGTTCATCTAAGGAATGATTTCTCCTATCAGAATTAAGAATTGCACCATTAGCTGAAGCAAGTAAGCCCCCATTCCAATAGGATTATAAAATTAGTTCTAGAGGCAGACATGTGTCACCACCACACTTATTCTAGGCATCATGGACATCATAAGGAATTGTAGTTGTACCATATCTAGGATTCAAGATACCAACTACACTTATGAATCAGAGCTCCCCAATTAGTTGAAATGACCCCATCATGGTTGCAAGTGCCTGGTTTCAAGTGTCTTTCTCTCAAGAGACCACTACACCTATATAACTAGGGATTTTTTATTTTGTAAAGGGCTAATGGTGGACTATTTTTTTGAGTGTTATCAAGAGAGTATCCATTTTGTAATAATTCTAGTTTTTATAATAAAATTAATGACATATATCATTATTCATTTAATGACCTTAAAATTTTCCCCTTATAAGAAATATAAAATATTATATCGCATTCCTTTTCCCTTCTTATATGATGTTTTCTACCCATAAAGGAAGAGGGTGTGGTATTTTATGTCAAACTAAGTGAAGATTTATTACTATCTCTTATTTACATTCTCTACTTCTATATTATTGGTTCTTGATTATATTATAGACTTTAATTCATGCATATGCTCCTTTCATATTCTATGAAGTTTGAAGATTCAAGCTATTTTATGCAATTATAGATTAATATTATAAAAAATCTTGGTGCATCACCTTAGATAGTTTTATTTTAGTTATATATATTTATTTTCCCCCATTTCACCCCCAAATCAATTCAAATAACCAAATTCTAAAAACCTAAAGGTTGATTTATAGATCATATTTTAATTTGACATCTGTAAAGCTTCCCATAGAAAGATGTTTGCCTAGAGTGAGAGTTTTAGGCATCAATAGTTTTTTTGGCATGCCCAATGGGACCTGACTAGTAATCACCTAATTAAAATTTAGAGTGTATGAGCCATAGACCCATTACAAGGTCATAAATAGTGAAAAATATAGGCTTGTTATCACTACCTCTTAGAGTTCTAACTCACCAAAGGACCGCAAGATCTAGTGTGACACAACAACCATAACAAATGGTGATCCTAAGGCCACCAAAAAACTTTGTAGTATGGAAAAATAGTATCCCACTAATACCTCCATTAGGAACATTTATTTGGGACCCAATTCCTACTAAAAACTTAAAATAACTCCCTAAATTATCAAGGTAAAACTTAAAATGTATAGTAGAACATCTTCAAGATGTTCTAGATGTATGCCCTGTGCACTATGTTACATAGTAGAACGTGGCTTTGAGGCTACTAGCTACATCTTTCAAAAGGTGAGATCTTGATTGGTATCAGTCCTTGCCACCTAACTCAATAACCACTTGGGATGACTTGGGAAATATATTACTTAAACATTTCAATGAGAAGGTAGATCAATCATCTCTCCTAGAATAGCTAATAACTATTAAGAGAGCCCCATAAGATTTTATTATTGATTTTAAAACTATAAAGCATGGAATATATAGAGAGGGGTGGGTGAATCAATATATTATATATCTTATAAATCTTTTACTTAATCAAACTCCACTTAGCCATACATTCAAGATATGCAATAAAACTAAAACAATAACATGAACCACACGAGCGAGAGAGAGAGAGAGAGAGAGAGAGAGAGAGAGAGAGAGAGAGAGAGAGAGAGAGAGAGAGAGAGAGAGAGAGAGAGAGAGAGAGAGAGAGAGAGAGAGAGCATATTTTTATGTGGAAACTCAATGTGGGAAAAATCATGGAGGACAATCTCAAGTATAAGAATGAGCACCAACTCAAATTACAAAGATTGTAAGCACCAATTTTTAGGAAAACCAACACCCTTACCAAACACTAACAAAACAAATATTTGTGAGCACCAAACCCTCTTGTGTATAAAACAAAACTATATCTCAATGTTGCTTTCAGAATAAATGATAGAAATCTACAATATCTCTTTATATTCTCTCCTCTTTTCTTATATAAAAAATTACAAACCATGAACTCTCTTGCATATTACAAATGGCTACCGAAGCCTTTATTTATATTTTTCTAAATGAACTTTGGAATTCATCCTTTGTGACTCTTCACTCCTCATGGAAAATGGTGCCAAACTTGCATGACCCTTCAAATTATTCCATATGAAAAGTCACATGGTGACCCTTCATAATAAAATGCATCGTTTCCTCTTTTGTCTTTATCTTGGTGACCTTTCTAATTCCTTAAGGTGACTCTTCATGTAAAAATGTACCATACCCTCTTTTATCTTCACTTGTTCTCTTTTGGAATTCTACAATATGACTCTTCATGTTAAAATGTGTCCAATTCTTCTTTTGTCTATACCCCGTGACTCTTTGACTAATCCATGGGACCTCTTTTGAATTTTATGTAACCAAATATATATTTGTTAATATTAAATAAATATCAACATATTTTATCCAAAATATGAAAATTAAAAACACCTTTAGATAATAAATGCTATGGGGACTTTATCACCAATGTTATACCTTTGACATCAATTACAATATTTCCAACAATTTCTCCCTTTGTCATTGATGGAAACCTCAAACTGAAATTGCCACATCTTAAAACTTGTACTACACATTCCAACCTACACATACTACCATATAAAAAACATATAGTAACTCCCCCTTATTTTAGCATCCTATACCTATTCCTTATATCTATTTCTACACTTGTTCCCTGTACCTATTTATGCACCTATTTCTATTATTCTCCCCCTTTGAAATCAATGGTAAAGAGCCTATCCTAGATCTAACATAGCTCACCCTCAACTGCTGTTGATCCTTAATGGTAGGAAGTAAAATAAATTACTCCCAAATTCTCTTGTAGATACTCCAATGTGTCTTTTGGCAGATCCTTTGTGAAAATATCTACAATCTATTCTATAGTACTAATATATTCCATCTTAACCTATTGATCTACAACCTACACTCTCAAGAAGTGATATCTAACAATAATATTTTTTGTTCTTGAATGCATCACTAGATTATTATAAATATTAATAGCACTTGTGTTCTCACAAAAATATAAATAGTTTAATCATATTTTACCTTGATATCTTCTAAAGTTTGCTTCATCAAAAGCACTTGAGTAAAACACAATACCACTGCAATATATTCTGCTTCAGCTATAGAAAGTGATATTGAATTTTTATTTTTTACTTGGACATGATACTAAGCTATCACTGAGGAAGAAGGCTCATCTACGTATACTCTTTCTATCATCTAAATAACCTACCCAATCTGAATCTATATAAGCAACCAAAGTGAAATCCATGCTTTTGGTATACCATAATCCATAATCTAATGTCCCCTTGATATATCTAAATATTCTCTTCACCAATTGAATGTGACTCTATTTTAGGCTGTTTGATATCTTGTAACCATGCGTACTACATACATAATGTTTAGCCTCAATGCTATCAAATAAAAAAAACTTCCAATCATAGATCTATACAAAGATTGATCTATAACAGGTAAATCTTCATCCTTACTCACCTTTTTCCCTATACTCATTGGTGTGACAACTGGTGCACAATCCTCAAAACCAAAAATTTTCAACATTTCCTTAGCATACTTTGAGATATGAAAATTCATTTATCTGACTAAAAAATTTTCAACCCTAATAAAATTGACAATTCTCCAAGCATAGACATCTCAAATTCTTTTTTCATATTATCAAAAAATTCTTTTGTCATTCTTTCAATGTTACCTCGAAATATTATGTCATCAATATGTATCACAACAATCAACTGATGATCACCTTCTATTTTGATGTAGAGATTACTATCAAGAAAACATGTCTTAAAACCTTGATCTTGTAGGTACTTATTAAGTCTTGCATACCAAGCTCTAGGAGCTTGTTTCAATCCATATAGTGCTTTCTTCAATCTATATACATGGTTACTATCATTTGAGAGAAGAAATCCCTTAGGTTGTTCAATGTAGCCCTCCTCTTCTAGATTCCTATTCAGTAAAGAAGACTTGACATCCATCTAAAATTCTTTGAAATTTTTTAATGTTACATATGCAAGAAACATTATAATACCCTCTAGCCTTGCCACTGGTGTAAAAATTTCTTCAAAATCTATACCCTCAATATGAACATATCCTTTAAATACTAGCCTTGCCTTATTCTTAGTAACTTCACCATCTTCATTTAACTTATTTCCGTATACCCATTTTTTTCCTATCACTTTTTGATCTTTTAGTCTAAGAAATAATTATAAAATATCATTATTTTCTATTTGATTTAATTCTTCATCCATTGCCTCACCCTAATGCTCATCATGTCTAGCTTCTAAAAAGTTTCTAAGCTGAATTTTGCATAACAAAGAAAAATTTACTTGCTCAGATTCACATACCATCATCCTTCTAGTGTGAACTCATTCATTTATGTTCCCAATGATGCCACTCTTATTATGATTTCTATAAACATACCTAGATATGGTCTTGGTGTCCTTTTTCTTCTCCTATGACTTCATCTGACTCTTCAAAATCTTCTTCTTCAATGATTTTAAGAGTGTCCACTGGATCACTAACTCTTTATGCTACATCTTCATCTATCCTGACACTTATAATTTCAACAATCTTCTTGATTTTTTTGTTATAACATTTATATGTTTTAATTTTTCAAGAATATCCAAGAAATATACCTTCATCTATTTTAGATTCAAACTTACCCAATTTTTCATCGGTTCTCTTTATGAAACATCTACTACCAAAAACTCTAAAATAATCAACTATAGCTAGTTTTTATTTCCATAACTCATAAGGATTCTTGTCACTATTGACTCTTAACAATTCTCTATTCTATATATGCACTATTATACCTACTTCCTCTCCCCAATATTTATTTGGTATATTGGATTCATTTAGCATTGTCCTTGCCATCTCCTAAATTGTTTTATTTTTCCACTCAACTACTCAATTTTGTTGTGGAGTTCTAGCTACTGAATAATGTCTCTTTATCTCATGGTATACATAATACTCAATAAAATCATATAACATGAATTATTCTCCTTGATCTAATCTTAGGCACTTAATCTTCAAATTAGTTTCATTCTCAAAAAAAGCCTTGAATGTTTTGATGTGGCTAAAAGATTCTTATTTTTTCTTCAAAAACATCACCCAAGTCATACGTGTAAAATCATCAATAAGTAAAATTAAATATTTATCACCTTGAGTAATTTGAGTTCTCATAGATTCACAAAAATTGTGTGAACAATCTCTAACATCCGAATGGTTGAGTATTATTTTATTTTGAACCATCTTCTAACCTGCTTCACATGTTGACATGGTTCACAAAGTGTGTTAGAAGGCTTTGTAATCTTTGGAAGATATCTAAATTCTTGATTCTTTCTGATGTTGAAATTATTGTCAAAATTTATGAGTCCCATTCTCTTTTGCCATATCCAACTTTCCTCAACTTGACTCAAACAACATTTTTAACCTTTGATATATGATAACATATACAAATTATTGCATATTCTCTAAGAATCTACAATCAACACATTTAAATATTTTCTCTTAATTTAAAAAAATTTTGCATAAAAATTTAGTGTTTGTCCCTGATCACACATTTGATCTACACTCAAAATATTATTCTTAAGATCTTCTACATATATAACATTTTCTATCTTATTTATACCATTATCTAAACTTAGTGTATCTTTTTCAGAAATTCTAGTATTAGTATTGTCTCCAAATGTCATTATGCCACCATTGATCTTATTTGGGGTTATGAACTTTATATTATCTCTTATCATGTGCCTCAAACATCCACTATCAATAACTACGACTTTTCTTAGTTTATTGTATGCAAAATTGTATGGACTAACATAGACTTTTCAAGTTATTTCTTCTACCATGAACCTGTCTAAACTTTATTCTTGATGAACGGAGCTTTGAAACTCTAGTCCTTATTGACTAACTCAAACACAATTCTATAGTACTAGGCTATGTGTTTGAAGTTATTACACTTGTAACATATTATGGCCTCTTCATTAAATCCTGATAGAGGAGTAAAAGAGTTGTGACTTCTATTTGACTCTGCATGAGTCTCCTTCTCCTCATTTTTGAAACTGTTATCCCTTTCTTGACATTTTATTTTCTTATGACCATATCCATTAAAATAATAACAATAACCATAAAAATAGAACCTATTTGTGTATCTTTGTCCTGATTACCTTTTGTATTTATGTTCCTTATAACCTTATTTTTTTGAGATGTCCTTTATATTCTTAACTTCTTCCTTTTCTATTTCCTCTTTTGTAAGAGCTTCAACATAGCTCTTTCATTTTTCTATCTTAACCTTTTCTATGAAAGTAGTTTCCTCCCCTTTATCTATTTCAAATTTGATACCTATCTTATCTGACATTGATCTTTGACTTTCTAATTCTTATTCAACATATTAGTGCTATTCTCAAATTTTGATTCATTGGATACTCTATCATTGACTACTTTATTTATTTTCTCAAGATATACTTTTAAAGAGGTAATTTCAAAAACATACCTTTCACATTCTTCACTTACTTTTTGTAACTAAAATATTAAATCTTCTTTAGTCTTTTAGGCTTCTTGAGTTTGTGCTTGTAGATCTTCAATTATTTCTTTTGACTCCTTTTCATTTTTCTAAATTTGGCACTTCAATCATTGATTCTTTTTATCAATATACTATAATTATTATAAGGCACAAATGTGTTCTCCTTCTATATTCACCTTAGCTTCATCTTGTTTCTCTTCTTGATCATCTATACTTTTACTTATAGATGCATCTCATGTATGGTCATGAATATAATCTTTTCTTCATCTGAATCACTAACTCTACTATCTTCAACCGAGCTAGGATCTTTAGAGTATAAACTCTATTTCTCGAATCCCTTCTTGAATTTTCCTTTACAATTCTTCTTATATGTACACCTTCCTTCTTCATTATCACCACTACTCTTATCTAGGCACTTAGATACAAAATGTCCAATCTTTCCACAATCAAAACATTTAAAAGGTAATTTTCCTTGATATTTACTTATGCCCTTTTTCATCTTGTAGATGAATAGAGCTCTATTGTCATCTTCATCATGACTAGATTTATCACTTGATTCTTGAATCTTAGCCTTATCTTTATTTGATGTCTTGAAATCAACTTCCCTCTTTGAGGGGCTCTCTTGTTAAGTTCACATCTCATATACCATTAGAATACCATGTAGTTCATCCATCTTTAGCTTGGATAGATCCTTCATCTCCTTGATTTCCAAAACCTTTGCATCATATCTCATTTGTAGAGATCTCAAAACCTTTTGTACCACCATTGATTCTTCTAAATTTTCTCTAAGGCCTTGAATATGATTAACTATTTGATCAACCTATAAGAGAAAACTCACTATATTTTGTTCCTCTTCCATTTTCAAACTCTCAAACTATCTTCTAAAAGTTTGTAGATTAGCTTGCTAAACCTTTCCATCACCTTTGTAAATATTTTCAAGATTTAACCAAGTCTCATGAGAAAATTTGAATTACATAGCTTTAAAAAATTATGATTCGCATAAACCAGATAAAATAGCATTTAAATATTTAGCATTATTTTCACTTTACTTCTTTTCTAGTAGAGTATTCACAACTACCTGTGGCTCTTTGTATTCCTCCACAACTTCTTCCCAAATGTTGAATCCAAGAGACATCAAATAAGTCCTCATCCTTATGCTCCAAAAATCATAATTTATCCCATGAAAAAAAGGTGCCTTATTTGATTCAAAACCTTCATGTGATCCATCCATCATGCTTTCCCCAATATACCATCAAGCTATAAAAATCTTTCCAAAGGAATCTACTCTAATACAAATCATTAATCATGGAATAGACTGAGAGGGTACATTCAAGATATGTAATAGAATTGAATCAATAACGTGTACCACATAAGACAGAGAGACCAAATTTTTACGTGGAAACCCAATGTGGGAAAAACTATGAAGAACAATATCAAGTATAAGATTGATCACCAACTCAAATTACAAAGTTTGCAAGCACCAACTTATAGGATTATTAACCCCTTTTCCAAGCACAAAAAAAAAACTATTTGTGAGTACCAACCCAAAATAGCACCAACCCCTTGCAAAGATTTGTGAGCACTAACCCAAAGGTGCACCAACCCATTTTTTGTATAAAATACAACTATCTCTCAATGTTTCTTTCTCAACAAATGATATAATTCTACAATATTTATTTATATTCTCTACTCTTTTCTTATATAAAACAATTAAAATCCATGCACTCTCTTCCATATTACAAATGGCTATCCAAAGCTTTATATATATATATATATATATATATATATATATATATATATATATATATATATATATATATATATATATCCAAATGATGTTTGGCATTCATCCTTTGTGACTCTTCAATCCTCATGAAAAATGGTGCCAAACTTGCATGAACCTTCAAATTCTTCTATATGAAAAGTCACATGGTGACCCTTCATAAGAAAATGCAACCTTTCCTCTTTTATCTTTAGCTTGGTGACCTTCTGAATTCTTTAAGGTGACTCTTCATGGAAAAATTTAGCATAGCCTCTTTTGTCTTCACTTTGTGACTCTTGGAGTTCCTCAAGATGACTCTTCATGATAAAATGCATCCCATTCCTCTTTTATCTTTATCCCATCACTCTTTGACTTCTACATAGGCCCTTTTTTACTTTTATTAAACCAAAAATATATTAGTTAATATTAAATAAATATCAAAATATTTTATCCAAAATATGAACATTAAAAACACCTTTAGACAATAAATGCTATGGGGCCTTTATCCCAATGTTAGACCTTTGACATAAATGACAATATTTTCAACAAAAACTAGGTTTGATAAGACTTGACAAAGAATCCTAATAGTGGCTCAACCACTAGTAAGCATGGCTATTGTCTTCTACCTCAAGAAATTTAAACTCAGACATTGTCATTATGATCTAGTCTCTTGGAGGCTAGACATTTTTAGATGCATACAAGCTAATATTCAGAGACAAAAATTACATGATATATGTTGGGAATTTTCCTCTTTATCCACCCATGCTAATGTTCCTAAAGATATAAATACTACCATAATAAGAATTATTTAACACCTCCCAAGCATCACCTTTCATATATGTATACCTACCTACTTAGGTGAGCACATCTCTTCATCCTCACTAGCTACAAAGATGAATGACAAGGATAACATCATATATAACTTCTCCAATTAGATCATAGATATTAAAAGGAAGTAGGCTATGCCTCTAAATCCCCCTTTTCGAAACTACTAAGAAAGGATAGTTCCCTATCAGAATAACTAGTACTAGGAGGGGAAAAAGTCAAATCACTAAGCACCAAATCATCAAGTGTCAAACCATTAGGCATGATCCATGAATCAAATTATTATTATTCCTAATATTTTATCAATGGTCTTGCCAAATACAAGTAGATAATTGGTTGTAGGCCAAAATAACTTGGAAGATCATTCAAATTCATAATGCCTCCCATGCAATGATGCCTACACACCCCAAAATTTTCTAAGAGGTAATATATAATACAAGGTTGTCAAGCAATGAAGAAAAGGAAATGCACCTGACTTAGCCTCTTATCGATACTAATCCCTAAGTGTGAATAATGTTGTCTTAATGTTGTAGATCCAAATAATGTCCTTAGAGAAAGAGGAGGAGATAGCCTCAGAGCTATTAGGAGTTAAAAACTTTAAATTAGATTTAATGTGACCATAAATAAGATCTAAATTATGTAATAGAATGCATCATGTAAACATTCCTTAAATCATATTTATTGTGAAATCATAAATGGAGAGAATGGGATAAAAACACACATAACATAGATCTATCATGGTTCACCCAATGTGGGCTACATCCACCAAGAAAGTCCTCAAATATAATTACAATCTAAAAATAATATTACAATGAACTCTCATAGAGATAAAAAAAAACTCCTATAGAATATGCTACACTTTAACCAGTACCTACATAATATTATATCTCACAATATTCTATACCAGACCTTTCAATAAACACCTAACTTTGTAAAAACATCTGTACTTTGACTTTGATCCTCAAAGTCTCACCTTGAAAATAAACCATCAACCTCTAAAGGCCACACCACACCTATATATATTGAAAATAAAGGAAAAAATACAAAAAAGGATAAATTTAACAATTCTTATCCAAGATAAACATCATCCACTAAAGACACCTCAGTTCCACCTCATCAAGCTAATCCAAAATCCCATCCAAGAAGGAACATGCCAAGATAGAGTCTCCACCATTTAAGACACATTTTCCAACAACATGTGATCACAACCAACTCCTAGAAACAAGGAAGGCATCCCTTTTTCCAATGAACAACCAAATCCCTAAGATCATGTAAGTTAACGTGAGAAAAAGTCATCTAAAAACTAGATCCATAAAATATGGAAACGTAGAATATAGAAAATATAAAGTATATTCCACTCACATGTGGAGCAAGGTTCCACAAAAGGTAGAGTAGGGAAAACTACACTCCCCACATTTTTGGAGCTCTATAGGGTACCAAAATACACTCCTAAGGTCATGTGATAGTCCTAAAGGACTCCACCTAAAAATATCCCACTTGGAGACCCTTTCTCCTAAACATAATCTATCACTGCTCCATGACCATTAAGGTCATCCAAATCTAAACATAGTCTCAATTTTTCCAATGTGACCACCTTGGTCATCATATCCATAGGATTTTGGCTAGTATGAATCTTCTCCAGCTTCACCAATTTCTCATCCAAATCTATCTTGATGAAGTGATAATGTAATTTAATGTGTTTTATCTTCGAGTGGAAAGTGAAGTTCTTTGTTAAATGAATAACACTCTGACTATGATTGTGTAGTCTCCCAACTTCCTGCTCATGCCCCGACTCTTAAAACAACTCTTGAAACCAAATAATCTCATTGATATCCTTTTTATTAGTAACATACTCTACCTTTATGGTTGACAAAGACATAACCTTTTGTATCTTATAAATCCAACTAACTATTGTAACTCTAATAGTAAATATATAACATATCATACTTCTCCTACTATCAATATCCCCTACCATATGTGATTACACATAACCATGAAAAGTGGTATTTGATCCACCATATCATAATTCAACATCCATGATTCATCTCAAATATTTAAGAATCCGTTTCATTACTTGATAATTCTCATAACCAAGATCACTCATATACCTGCTTACAACTCCCAATACTTGTGCAATATCTGGCCTAGTACAAACCATGACATACATCAAGCTGTCAACTACCAATGCATAAGGTACCTTGGACATCCTAAGATTTGAAGCTTCCATCTTGGTACACTACTCCTTTGTTAATCTAAAGTGGCCTACCAAATTAGTACCAATAGATTTAGCATCCAACATGCTAAACCTTTCAAAGGCTTTCTTCACATAATCTGATTGGGATAAGATCAAATTCCTCTCCTTTCTTTCATGATAAATCCTTATACCAATGATTTTCTTTTCAACACCCAAATCCTTCATAGAAAAGGAGTCACTAAGTTGTTTCTTTAGCATATGAATATGTTGTATGTTCTTTCCTGAAACTAACATGTAATTGGAATACAAGCATAATATAATAATAGAACCATCATAAAAATGTTTGATGTACATAAAATGGTTATAATGACACCTTTGATATTCTTGTTCCAACATAAAATAATAAAATTTATTATACCACTTATGTGGAGCTTATTTCAAGCCATACAAGCTCTTCTTTAGTCTTCACACATAGTTCTCCTTCCTTTTGACCTCATATCCATGTGGCTGCTTGATATAGAACTCTTCATCCAAGTCACCATGAAGAAAATTAGTTTTGATATTTAACTCTTTTAAGTGCAAATAATCAACTACAACTAAACCAAGAACAATCCTAACAAAATTTATTTTTATAATAGGAGAGAAAATCTCATCAAAATCAATACCTAATTTTTGTGCAAACCCCTTGACCACCATCATGGCCTTATACCTTTATCTCCCTTCATCCTCTTCTTTTATTCTAAAGATTTCCCTTGTGTAGCCTTACCAAATCCCATGTTTGGTTCCCCATGAGAGATTTATTCTCCTCATCCATGGCTTATTCCCATTTCATCTTAGCTTCTACCTACATTGCTTCCTCATAACTCTCTTGTTCTCTATTGTCATTGAGTAACAAATAATTCAAAGAAAGATAAAAATGTTTATGTTCTCTTCTTACCCTATAAGACCTTCTTACCATAGGTGTTTGGGGTCCTTGTGTACAAGGTTACTAAATAGAATCATTGGATACTTTGCCATCCTCAATATCATCTAATATTGTATACTCTTTCTATTCATGTTCCTATCCCTACAACTAATTCTTATACATGAATTTTTCATTAAAGGTTACATCTCTAGACTAAAATATTTTATTATCTTTAATTCTCCATAAATAGAAACCAAAATCATCCTCACCATAACCAAACAATGTGCATTTTTTTTAATTTAGCCTCTAACTTTGTCCTATCCTCTTTCTTAATGAGAGAAAAATCCTCACATCCAAAGACTCTAAGAAAAGAATAATCAAAATTCTTACCAAATCAATATTATTTAAGAATGCCTCCATCAAAATACATAGAAGGTCTTCTGTTAATTAGATATACTATTGTGCTAACTGCTTCTACCCAAAATTGTAAATGTAATCCTACATGTAATCTCATACTCTTAGCACATTCCATTATTGCTAATTCATCCTTTCCGATATCCCATTCTACTGTGGAGTTCCTAGAACCATCCTTTGCCTATGGATTCCATTGTTGGAATAATAATCAAAAAAATAATTACTACAATAATCACCTCCATTATCTAATTTGAGACATTTCAACTTGAGACCTGTTCCATTCTCAACCAATGCTTTCCACTTCTTAAAAGTGTTGAATACATTAGATTTAATTTTAATTCAATAAACCCAAAATTTCCTAGTTTCATCATCAATAAAAGTAACATAATAATTAGATCCACCAATAGAATATACATGAGTTGTTCCCCATACATTTGAGTGTACCTACTCTAACTTATGCTCTTCATTTGTGGGTCCAATTTTTAGGAACTTAACCCACATTTGTTTCCCATAAACACAATTCTCATAGATGTCTAGATATAGAACTTTTAATCTAGGAAACTTATATTTTAAGATATCCTTGCCCTTATGGATCATATGACCAAGCCTATAGTGCCACATAATTGCATTTCCACATATAGTAATTAAATCATAAGAATCAACACTACTATTCAAATATAAAGTACCAAATTTATTACATCTCAAAATCATAAAAACACCTTTGGTAACTTTCCAATAATCTATAGTAAACATAACCAAACAACCTTCACTACTAGATTTCTGCATTGAAACCAAATTCTATGTCAACATAGGCACATGTTTGACATCCTTAAGTAACCATGTATTATCATTCTTCATTTTAACTTGAACACAAACTTTCCCTCCTATCTCACATGGTTCATCATCACCAATATATACATGTCCTAAATTCTCTTAAACATAATCATTAAAATAATGCCTATGTGGGGTGGCATGAAAAGAAACCCCTAAATCTAATACCTAAGACTCAGAAAAACTATCCATAGAAAGAATCAAGGAATCTTAACATGATTTACCTGATGTCACATTTACCTCTTTCATTTCTTCCTTATTGTAATTCTTATCTTGAAGTGACCAACAATCCTTCTTTGAGTGTCCATTCTTCCCATAATGCTATCATATAATCTTAGATCTAGATCTAGACTTAGATCTACCCTTTGACTTTCCATGATTGCCTTTGCTCTTATCCTTCCCCCCTATAGTATCAATAGACAAATAATTATCTAAATATGATTTTCGAGTTATTTTCCTTCATATCTCCTCACTAATAATCACACCTACAACATTCTCAAAATTTAAGCTTCCCTTGGTAAGGACTGCATTACTCACAACCATAACCAAACTATCCCAACTATCAAGAAAATAACATAAGATTATAAAAGCTATAAATTCATCAACAAAATTTATTCTAATCAAAGTGAGCATACGTAAGAATATATTAAAATCATTAAGATTATTATCAATTAAACCATTATTAGACATTTTCAAGTTAAACAATCTTTTCATAAGAAAATTTCTATTAGTAGTAGAGGGTTTATCATATAACCTTCCAATTTTATACATGAGATCTTTTGTGGTTTTATCATCATAAATATTAAATGTAATAGAATATGCAAGGCATAATCTAATTGTTCCCAATTCCTTCCTATCATGTAATGACCAATCCACATCACTCATACTTACAAGTCATTCTACTTTCCCCTCCAAGGGGAGATCTATGTCCTTCTGATATAAGTAATCTTCCATCTACATTTTACATAAACTAAAATTCTTACCATCAAACTTCTCAACTCTGAATATGACCTCTTCTCCAAAAGCTCCCACTCAAGCTAATAGCCTTATTATGATTTACCACATCATCAAAACACAACCAATGGCTCTGATACCAGTTGTTAGGATTCAAGAACTTTAAAATAGATTTAATATGACCATAAATAATGTCAAAATTATGTCATAACATGAAAAGTGGAAACATTCCTCAAATCATAGTTACTATGAAAGCATAGATGGAGAAAATAATATAAAATCACACATAATATAGATCTACCATGGTTCACCCAATGTGGGCTATATCCACCAAGAAATTATTTAACTAAAACTATAATCTAAAAATATGATTATAATGAAGTCTCATAGTGATAGAAAAATATCATGTAGAATATCATACACAAATAAATGTTGCACTTTCAATTGCACTTGCATAGTACTAGATCTCACAAGATACCATACCACGGCCTATAATAAAAACCTACACTTTACAAAAACATCTAAACTTTGACTCTAATCCTCAAATCCATACCCTTCGAATAAACCATCAACCTCTAAATGCCACACCACACCTGTATATATAGAAAATGAAGGAAAATCCATAAAAGGAGGAGAAATTACACCATGATTATCCAATAATCATCATCCACTAAGGACACCTTAGTTCCACCTCATCAAGCTCATGCAAATCTCATCCAAGAAGGAACATTCAAAGATAGAGTCTCATACTTTTAAGGCACATTTTCTAACAACATGTGATCACAACCAACTCTTAGAAACAAGGAAGGCATTCCCTTTTCCAATGAAGAACCAACTCCCTAAGATCAAGGAAGTCAACTTGGGAAAAAGGAATCTAACAACTAACTTCATAAAATATGGCAACATAAAAATTAGAAAATATAAAAAATATTGTTGCACTCACATGTGGAGCAAGGTTCCACAGAAGGTGGAGTAGGGAAAAATATGCTCCCTACATTTGTGGAGCTCTCTAGGCCCACAAAATAAACTCCTAAGGTCATGCGATTTCCCCAAAGGGATGCATAGTCAATAAGATCATGCACTTTTATCTTTGGTAGAAGGTGAAGATACAATCTATGCGAGTGAGATCCATGTGTATAAAGCTCTAAAATTTTAATTAGAATATTTCAATTGATCCAAAAATAGGCTAGAGGAGATCCAAGAATCCTTCATAAGCCCTAAATTTACTTTTAATAATAGTTTGGGACCCCAACCACAACCTCTAACATATCAAAATTAGAGTGAAACAACATAGAACAAGGTAAAGGACCCCAAGATCCCACCTCTAAGGTCATACAATGTGGTGGAATAACTAAATAAATTTTTAGCCAAATTTTCTCTTTAGGATGTCCTATCTATCCCAGAGTGAAATTATTTATTGAAATAAACCTTGAAGGACCATGATGATCTTTCATGATAAAAATAGGTTATGGAGCCTACATAGACAAAGGGAAAGGAATCCAGCATGAGTATACAACCCCAAATACCATCTTCATTCATCAATTCCAAAAAGGGGGTAAGTAAGACAAAACCAACCTATTCTATTTGATGTTTATCATGGGGAAGGTGTTATTACACAATTCCATGATTGGTTCTATTGTTAGCACCATAGTGATTCCCAATTAGATCATGAATGCACTGAAACTATAGTATGAGAATTTTAATACATGAGTAATGCAGTTAGATGGGAAGAAAGTTCAAACCATAGGTATCATCAAATATTTTCCTCTTACCTTATATTCATCTCCCAAAATTACTGTATGATAAAAATTTATAGTGATAAACATCTTGCAAGTCTTTAGGCTATGTCTATCAAGATATTTCACCACCAATATAGGTGGATACCTATAATTGGCTTGGTCCCACTTAATCTTAAGGACCAAAAATGGATCAAAATTAAAGGTGTTGTCTGAGACACTACACCTAAAACACATAGTGGATTATACTATGATGAAATTCTAAGTGATGCACATTTTGTTCTCAAAGAGGGAGTCACACTACATAGAAATTCTCAAAGAATAAAGAGTGGAAGATAGTAGGATCGTAGAGGAAGAATTCTTCATTAATGAATTTATTGAGAATGATCCTTTTTCAAACATTAACGCCACTAGCCTCAAGACTTATGTAATTCATGATGTAGATCAAGATATCCTTGAGGTCATGAAGAAGGAGGATGATCAAATTAAAGAGCCTAAAAATGAATCTAAATTTTTGACTCTACATTTAGATAGTACAAAGTGCAAAACTAGCTCTAGAGTAGGCATCCACTTAGTATCTCCATTTATAAAAAAGACACTTTGAGCCTTTTACATCAACTTTAATGGTACAAATAATGAATAAAAATACAAAACCCTAGCCCATGGCCTTAGTCTCATTGAGTGCATTAGCATAAAAAGGATGAAAGTGTTTAGAGATTTTTAATTAATGGTAAGATAGTTAAGAGGGTTGAAGATATGAATAATGTGCACATGAGGTCTTACTACCATTGTATATGGGATTTGATAGAAGCATTTAAATCTTTCAACATTAAAATTGTTCCTAGGACCACAAATATGGAGGTAGATAGGATGGCGATGAATGGTTCCCAATTTGACCTAATAATAGATTTGTTCACAATTGAATAGGCATTATGGGTAATCATTAGACCTATTATTCTTGATAATGACTATAACTAACAAGTGTTTTAAAATGATGCCCATATTAGTATGTTCCTTCAATAATAATGGAAATTCATAGAGCATTCACAACCAAAGATAAAGAAAGCCTATGGGGACCAGATCATGCTACTAAAATTCAACAAAAATCCAAAAGTGCTAATCACCTTGAAGAATTTATTTGATTTTGATGATGTGAGTAATGACAACTAGAATTTTATTGTAGATAAATGTGATTAGTCTAAGCTAATTTGAGTACTCTAAGCTCAATCTTAGGGATGGTAGTAAATTAAATTTTTTGAAGGAAGTTCCCCAAGAAGATAAGGAGAAATTGATTTCTTCATGCAACAAGTATGAAGGGTTCATGACATAGACCTATGCTGATTTGAAAGGGTACAAATTTGAGGTCATCCAACACACCATAGTCCTAGTAGAAGGATCTAAGCCTATCTAACAAAAATAAAGGTTGGTAAACCTAAATATTGAGTCTCTCATGGCTCAAGAGCTGAGTAAATTGATTAACTCACAAATCATATACCCAATGAAACATTCAACTTGGGCATCTAACTTGGTTCTAGTAAGAAATACAAATGGAGAGATAATGTTGTACATGGATTTTAGGGACTTAAACAAAGTATCCCTTAACGATCATTACCCCTCACCCAAAAATATTCTCTCTATTGCATGGCTTCTTAGGATATAATCAATTGTGGTTCAATGAAGAGGATCAACATAGGACTAATTTCACCACAATGTGGGGAACCTTCACTTATGCAAAGATGCCTTTCAGCCTCTCTAATATAGGGGATACTTTCTAATGAGATATGGATATAAGATTAAAAGGCCTAATAAATAAGATCATCCTCATGTAATTGGATGATCTCACTATATTCTCTAAGAAGAAAGAAGATCATTTTGATCATTTGGAGAAGGTTTTCCAAAAATACCAAGAGTTTAGGGTGTCTATTAACCCCAAGAAATGTGTTTTTGGAGTCCTAAAAGGTAATATACTTAGATACATGGTATCCAAGGAAGAGATCACCATTGATCTAGAAATATTAAAGGCTATTAGTGGCCTAGCTTTGTTTTTAAACAATAAGGATGTCCAATATTTCTTAGGAAAGATAAATTTTATCAATAGGTTCATATCTAACTTTGTAATATTGGTAAGGCCAATCACATTGATTATAAAGAAATCCCATCCCTTCAAATGGACCATAAAAATAAGAGCTATGTTTGAAAAAATTAAATAAGTAATATCAAATACCCTTGTGTTAGTAAATCCTAACTCCTCCAAAGATTTCATCATGTATGTCTATGGTAGTGAGCATAGCCTAGTGATCGTGCTAACTCAAAAGGAGGAAGAAGGAAGAAATGAGCACCTAATCACTTTCTATTCAATAAACTTTCATGGTTATGAGAAAAATTACACTTTTATTGAACAAAATCTTTTACCATCATCAAGGGTCTTAAGAAGTTTAGACACCTAGTAATGGGAAGCAAAATAATGGTGTATGTGGCACATTGTAACATATAAGAATACATAATAGAAAGATAGATCATAGAAAAATGGTCCAAGTAGATCACTAATATCCTTGAATATGATGTTGAATTCAAGCTGACCAAGGTGATTTTAGGAAGAGGAGTCTATTAATAGTTATCCCAATGCAAAGATTCCCTAACAAAAGAATATGACACATTAGAAGTGGTTCTACTAAATTAATATTAAATCGATAGGTTTTGGGTTGCTAAGAGAACTCATTTCATGAAAATTGACTAGTTTCTTGATGGTCTCCCTACACATAAAAGGTGATTTTATAGGTTACAAGGGGATATCTACACACTGGTCTAGGGAGTCTTGTTTAAGAGGAACATTGATAGAGATCTACTATGATGGGTCAAAAAGCACTAAGTTGAGAAGATCCTCTAGGATATGTACTTCACCCCTCTAGATGGCTATTTTGTAGCAAAGACCATAGTGACCAAGATCATGGATGTAAGACACTATTAGCCAACCATGTTTATGGATTTCTATGCCAACAATGTCAATTCTTCATGGGAAAGAAAAATAATTTAACCATGCCATTAAATCCAATTATGATAAATTAACCCTTCAAATAGTGGGGCCTAGATTTCATCAAAATGATCAATCCCATTTATAGTACAAGCCACATATAGATACTTATATCCACTGATTACTTCACTAGGTAGATTGAGGTAGCCTTGATGAAGGAGTCAACTAAAAATATTATCCTCAACTTCTTTGATGAACTAGTAGCAAGGTTAAACCCACCCAAAATGATCATTTTGGATATTGAAAAATCCTTCCTCAACTCCAATATTTTTAAGTTTATGATATGAAATGACATTTCCTTAAAGACTTCATCCAACTACTACTCACAAGGGAAGGTGTTGGTTGAATTAACAAATAAGAATCTCATTAGGTTGATCAAAATCATGGGCACTAATAAATAAAGGGAGTGGCATATGCATCAAAAAATAACATAGTGGGCTAACCCAATTACTCCCAAGCAAATCCTTAAGACATCCCTATATGAAATAGTATATGCGAAGGAAATGGTCATACCCATATCAATATAAATACTCGCCTTATAGCTTTTAAAGGTAGTAAAAATATCTAAAAATGGAATAATGGATATTGGGCTGGTAAAATTGATAAAACTCTAAGAATCAAGAGAGAAATAAACCAATGTAAAGGTCATTCAATAGTAAGCATTCAAGTGATCATTTGATAAGAAATCATAAAACCTAGGCTTTAAACTATAGGACTCAGTCCTCAAATATGATCAAAGGGCCATGAAGATAGGCCAACATGTAAAATTTTATAAGGTCATTCAATAGTAAGCATTAAAGTGATCGTTTGATAAGAAATCATAAAACCTAGGATTTAAACTATAGGACTCAATCCTCAAATATGATCAAAGGCCCATGAAGATAGGCCAACATGTAAAATTTGATTCCCTATGGAGGGGGCCATTTTTCATCATTGGAAATAGACAAAGTAATACATTCAAGTTGAAATATGGAAATGGAAACACAATGGGGATTTTGGTTAATGGAATGAACTTGAAACACTTCAATTAATTTATCAGCCTTCCCCTTGTATATAATTTAGTTTCCATTATTTTTTGTTGTTTCCCTTTGTTCACTCATTTTCCTTTCTTTATTGTTATTTATTTTTGAATAAGTGTCATTGGCACAAGTGGTTCACCCAATTAATAGGCATTCATACCCTGACTCTCCTCTTTTTTTGAAACATTCTCTAAAAGACCATTATCTACCCACTCCTCCTACCAATAATGTTAGATGATCCATATTACATGATTATACATGGAGATTGTTGTAAAATCTCTTACAAGTTTTTCCTCAAGTGTGTGTGCTACCCTTAACATTTATGGGGTGCCTAAATTCAAAATTATGCATGTTGACCACACCTAGAAGCATTAGATTAAAAATACCCCTCTCCTCATTAGGATTAATACTTAAACTCCTTGAAAATTTTAAGATAATTGTGCAAAGAACATTGAGATATTAAGCAAAATGCATTGAGTAGATAAATTTAAGACAAGAATTGTAAGATTTATAAGTAGAGAGCTGATATACAACATTTAATTTAGATTCAAGATAAGTTTTTAAAAATAATTTATGGGGATAGATGTTTCTACATCCTCATCTAATGGTATAAAAAATTCATATAAGTAGAGAACCTACATGTCAGGTGGTCATGGATACCTTCCCCCATTGTATGCGATAAGAAAACCATATGATTCCACTTCTACTTGGTTAAAGCCTAAGGTACAAAATGATAATAGCATAGCCAAAGTGAACTATAGAGACTGCACATTGGTCATGGATTATGTAGATAAAATCTATGACCCTAAATTGGCCAATAACCCAAAAAACTAAGAGAGGGTACCCATGCCTAGATGATAAAAAAAGTATGAAGAAAGGACTAAGAGTCATTTGGATAAAGAATTTGGAACTCCACACTAGCCTAGTACATGGTGCATCTTTTTCACCCATTTCTAGAGATCATTTCCATCTATGTCAATAGGTATGATGTACGTACTAGTGTTATTATAAGAAAAAACTACTTAAAAGTGAATGTTAGTGTAGATGCCATAAGAGATATGCTCCAAATCCTAAGTGACCCTAATGTTAATGTCTATAATATATAGATCATACCAAATGTTTGGGACACCCAAGTTTATAATATAGAGTTCCTCAATTTGCTCCTCAAGAGCAACTACATTGAGGCACCTCGTCTACCCATCACTGTTGTAATCTTTCTGATGAAGGATGTAAAATAAGCCATTTCTATGTTAGCATTTGTCTTTGGGATGGAATTAGATGCCAACATCATCAATTTAAAATTGAAGGGGGTCTTCTTATTGAAAATGGTGATAAATTATAAGGTTTACATAATGGATTTTGTAGATGCCATCACTACTACCATGCAAAATGAACTGGAGAACTTCTCGATACTAAATATTTTATGATATTCCTCCTTCCTCCATCTAATACTCTTTAAACACTCCTATTTATTATTTTTGTACTTCACTAATCATGTCAACAAGGTGATCCCAATCATATTATGGACCCACATCCTATCAGTTATGTAGGATTACTATGAGTTATCAAAGATTTTCCTATCTCTATTACTCATTGACCTCAGTCAAGAGGCCATCACATATAGGATGATGGATAGATAGAGGTTATTCCCCATCAGCACAAAAATTATGGTTGAATAGTTATTTAGGGCCCATTTTACCTTTATTTGAGTACACAAATTCAAGGATGAGCCATTTCAACTTCTATGCCTACTAATAGATAGGACCCTATCCTTGGAACTGGCTCACTAGTTTAATACAATTGACTTAGTATATAGTGTAAGATGCAAGAAGATGGCCCTGTATGACATACCCTTTATAAGAGGAAGAATCATAGTGGTTAGGAGGTCTTATGAGTACCTACTCAATCAAGAATATAGAGCTCAAGCTTGACCTGATCGATGACCAGTGGAACTATGACTTGATTGGTCATATAACCACTTTGAAGACTATTATGTTACTCAATCATGAGCCACAAACATACATCAAATATTAGAGGTCACCCACAAAGGATGACATCCAATATTTCATAGTTCTATCCATGATCTTATTAGACACTTACAATCCATGGGAGTCCTTTTATGACATGAGCTAACAATTTAACCCTACAAATAAATTGACAAAGGGGCTAAGAATGTAACTTGTCCAAATAGACTGGAGTCAGAAGAAAATTGATGCCTATAAGAAATATAGGCAATACATTGGCAAGAATTTTTGGAATTTTGAGGACATGTACATGGATGAAACATTTGAAAACTTTTAGGATAAACACCATGAGGTGGAAGCTCTAGCACAAGGGTAATTCTCTATCAAAGAAGAAATAGAAGAAGAGATTACTCACTTCAAATAAGAGGATGATGCCCCTATGGAGAAATAAGAAGAAGTTGTGGTGGTCTAAATGCCTTCAACCTTCCCACCTCCTTTATATCCATATATGACCAACCCATAATAATAGTAGGTCTCTTTAGGGAATATCATGGTGGGGTCATCTCAACCTAGATGGCTTATGACACAATTTTTTAGTCCTCCCCCAAGCATCTAAAAAATTAGGTAAACTTTTCATAACCCCTTATTTCAACTTGTACCTCTTTCTTCACTCCCTCATCACCCTATTCTATTTCTACTGAGCTTGAAACACTATCTAATACCAAACTAATCACCCCCTTTATGCCATTTTAATCTTCCCAACCTATCACTAAGCTTGTGCCACTTTTCATAGTGAATCCAATCAATTTTCTCATTATATTTTCCACTCTTCCACCCTCATCATCTAAATCATCATATATTGTGGTATGATCACCTTCCACTCCACTCCCAACCTCCCACATTTCTCTCCATTCACCTTGACCCTTCACCCACTTGCCTTTGAAAAAATAGTGTCCAATAATTCATATCAACAAGTGACCATTCCTTTTAACCTTCCATAAGGATTAAAATTTATATGGAAAAATATTTAGATGTAGGAATAGTTCTATCAATAAATTAAGGCTTCTAAAAAATATTGACTAGCCTAAGAAGGAAAGAAAAGAGAAAAATAGGCCAAGGCCCTAGTAGTGCCTCATATGTGATCATTATTTCTCCAATAACAATAATCTCTAATGATTTCACACATGGTACCTCAAGTATCCAAGCCCCAAGAGAATATGAAACTAGGGGACTACTTAATATAAGTGGTTAACCTCAACCTCAGCTAAGTCTGACCCACTGATGGGGTCGAGTTAATGGAAGAAATGTAGAAGTTCATTACCATGAACTATATCAAAGTAGGTCATCAGTTGGAGAAGACCAAGATAGAAATAAAAATGGTGAAATCTATAGTCAACCACCTCAATATTGAGGAAAATTAAAAAGACATGGAATTTAACAAAGAAAGGTCTAACCTTCAGAGCCATGTCACCATCGAGACCTTCTAGGTAGAGACCAATTAAATGGCCTAGCTATAAATTAAAGTAGCTAAACTAAATACTAAGGTAGATAATTTGGAAAAGGAAAAGGTGAATATAGAATTGAAGCTATAAGAAAAGGGGTTAGAGCTTGGACAGACCTATTAGACTCTCTCAGACTCTAACATAGTGCATCAATAATTTTAGCAACAATCATAGTAGAGTCCTCACCAATGATGAAATATATTCTAATTGAAATATGACCATATCACCTAATCCTAAACCATAAAGATCATCCCCATGATCTAGCAGTTTCATATATCTTACTAGGAGATGACTAATAATGCAATCATTAACTTGAATCCACCACTCAAGTTCATCATGGTCTTTTAGTGGCTAAGATAAAAAATAAGCACATCTATATCTAGGTCCTTAACTTCATGTCCCCTAAGGTTCAAGACTGGTAGATGCTTAAGTATAATGTTTATAGTTTAATAGATGGCAACCTTTAGGTAGTAGAGGTGGTTGATTGAAGGTAAGCAGTGATAAAGGTTAATGAATCTATGAGATATAACAAGGCATCAATAAAATGTAAGGCATTTCTCAATGCCTTAGAAAAGGTTATCCAAGATATTAAGGGGTGTATTGAATATCTAGTCTAGTTAGGACTCCCCTCCCCATTCTTTGTGAAAAACAACATCCTCTTAGAGGAAAAAATAAAAGAGTTACTAGAAAAGAAATAGAGTGACTAGACTATGTTCATGATTCTCAGTCAATAACCAAATGTCTCTAAGGTAGAGCCTATATTTTAGCCTCTTACCTAACTAGAGTTATAAATGTTGGCAATAGTCCAAGTCATGAATAACATCTCTTTTAAGGATATCTTCATCCTAGATGAAGCCTTTAAGGCTCTGAAGAAGATGACCAAGCCAATGGAAGAAAAGTGGGCACCTTTGAAGGCTACTCTTCATGATTTATAAGCATTCTAGGCTTCCTTCTTTTTTTTGAAAATTTTTCTTTAATTGTTCCATAAAACTAAAATTTTGGGTCCTCTCATATGTAGGTGAATGCCCATGTGAGTCCCTAGGAACTATGGATCATGGTCCACATTTTGTACATTTTTAAGTAGTTATCCTTTTGTCTAGAATGAGTTCAATTACCCAAGTCTCAGCCTTAACTTTCTTAGGTCCCTTTTTGTATTTTACCTAAGTATCAACTTCCTTCCATTACATCCCATTACTCACTTATCATGAAGAGGTTATCAGTTTGCCTAAGAGAAGCACTAGATCTCTATATGGAAAATAGATGTTCATCTAAGGGAGATTTATTTTTGTCAATATTTCATGTAGCACCATTACTTTATGGGGGTAGTAAATGAGGCCCACTATTATAATTAAGAGGAATGGGGATATTCTACATGGTTCCCCCATGCTAATTTTTAAAAAATAATGTTTGACTTCTCTAGGATAGGCATCAACCCTTCACGTGGCATAATGATGCTTCCCAAGAACAAAGGATCATTTTGTTAAATTTCTAGGTAGCTTTATTAGTTGGTGAAGAAGGAAAGGGGGACCACTAGGTAGTTATAATGATAAAGAGGTAGACCTTACACATGGCATCATGTCACTTGTCTAAATAATGGTTTCTCCTATCAGACCTAGGAGTTATATCAATGGCCAAATCAAGTGGGCCCCTATTTCCAATAACATTCCAAAATTAGTTTCAAAGGAAGACAAGTGTTGCCACCATCCTGCTTCTAGGAATCATGGTCATCATAAGGTATTATAGTTGTACATATTTGGGATTTGAAAGACCAACTATACTCATCATCTATATCTCCCTAATAAGTTATAATGACTCCATCATGAGTATAAGTACCCAATTCTAGGTGTCCTTATCTCAAGAGGCTGCTACACCTATATAAGTAGGGCTCTTTTATTTTATAGAGGGCTGATGGTGGAATATTTATCTTGATAATTATCAAGAGTAGCCATTTTGTAATAGTTCTAGTTTTTAGAATAGCAACAAATACAAGTTTTCATTATATGTCCTTAATAGGTACCTCTCATGGGAAAGATTGAATATTGTATAATATGCATTTTGGCATCTACTATGATGTTTTATACCCACATATGAATAGGATGTGGTGTTATATGTCAAACTAAGTGAATATTTATTATTTTTTATTATTTCTATTCTCTACTTTTATAGTATTGGTTCTTTCTTACATTATAGACTTGAATTCATGCATATGTTTCTTTCATAGTATATGAAGTTTGAATATTTAATCTATTTTATGTAATTGTAGACTAATATTCTAAAAAATGTTGATGCATTACCTTAGATAGATTTATTTTAGTTATTTATATTTATCTCTCCACTTTTCACCCACAAATCAATTCAAAGAGCCATCTTTTAAGACCCCAAAAGTTACTTTATAGATCGCATTCGAATCCCACTTTTATAAATCTTCCCATAGAATATTGTTTTCCTAGAGTGAGAGTTTTATGCATTAACATGATATAAAAATTATTCTACTATAACAATCTCACTAGCCTCATTTATGCCTTCTAGTGGTGTGAATACTAACTCATCTACTTGTGGTAGATGGATAGTATCTAGGTTTTTAGTATGAGGAATTTCATTGCTACATGTCAAATTAATTTAATATCTTATTTTATTCCATATTAAAAGTAGTTATTCTCTTTATTTATTATTCATCTCTTTCTTATTCTTCATTTTAATTTTGCCTTGTCCTATATGTATCCTTATCTCTTCATTCAACAATTAATTTTGAAATTATTTAACTTATCTTGTTACTAATATATCATTATTTCATAATTAATTTACTCTAATTTGATACTTATATACCTAGGCCCATACATATTACTTAAATTCTCCCAACTATTTAGATAAAATATTTAAATTGGTCACATCTTTACATTCACCCTTCTTTACATTCAGGATCACCCTGAATGTAAAGGATCACCCTTCTTTACATTCACCATACCTTTGGTGCATATCCCCTAGAGTAAATGTTTACTATTTGTTGTTAAGATTTATTAAATAAATAGTATGCTCATGAGGAGTGTCACTCTATTCAATATGAATTTTTTTGTTCCTTAAAGAAACTCATATTTCTTGGCATCAAAACTTGTCCAACCTTTGAGAAACTGAACTATCAATAAGGAATCAAGTGTATTCTTAATCTAATAGTCAATAGTATGGGTCTAAGGGGTGTCAACGTGTTTTATAATCTCAATTTTTTCCATATAAAACATTATAGTTTTATTAATTATAATTGTAAAACATTCTATATGATGTGATCGTTTTATTATCTAAGGCCACAAAATCTATCTAAATGTACACCATAATTATTCTTCATTTAGTCTAAAGAAGGATAAATTTACCATATTTAAATAGTAACCCATTTTTTTTAGTATTAGAGTGAAAATTTAAACATAATTTATTACCACCAATCTTCTATTTTTGTTTAACATTGGCTTCTATAACTTTAAGGATAATTTCCCCTAGATATTATTTAACTAAAGTTCTTTTGGGGTAAGCAAATATTGACATAAAACTAAAAACTATTAGTTACATATGTTTTATGTTTGAGTAAGTTAAACTAAGTTGAAACTAATGTGGCAGAAGGGTTTATTATTGGTTATAATTAGTTCACCTATATTTTCAAATAACAAAAAATAAGAAGGCATTCTTAACCATAATAAACAATTATAAAACAAAGTAATTCATACTCTAACATATATTTCAATGTATAAATATAATAATATATGATTAAAATTATCTTTATACTATACCACTTTATTATTAATCTATTTTTATTCTTTACTATTCTATTATAAATTTTACTATGTTATGCAACTTATTTATAACTTTTCTAGTATATATAAATTATTCTATATGCTAGATCTACTCTATTACAATGACATGGTCTTAATATCAACTAGATACCTTAAAATTAAATGTTCATGTATTTATGAAACATTATTTTTATTTAATAAATTAATCCTCTCTTAATAAAAGTCTTAATTCATTACCATGATGGTCAATCAGTAAAAGCCTTTGTTTCATCAATTTGGAGGTGTTTTTTACTATTAAGGTAAAGGTAAAGAGTCTATGGTAACTATGGTTTTGGATTTTGAATGATGAAAAATCCTAATATTGTTACTTTTATTTATACCCATTGAGGATTTTTCTCAACTCTCCTCATCCAAGTGGCACAATTGAAACCTCTCACTTGATGTGCATAATCAATTAGTGAGATGAATCTCTAGAAGGGCTACTTCCCTTGATGCACTCTTTGAAGCACTCTCTCACTTATCAACTTTACATGAAAAGGTTTAAGAATATATAATAAGAAAGATAAAATGTGATACACCAATATTTATTTACCTCCTATTAAGTGAATGTATACTAATTATAGAAAATCAAAGCTTCTTTCACACATAACTCACAACTCAAGACAAAATATTACATCAATGTTTCATATGCTATGTCTAAGAGGCATATTTTATGTTTAGGAGGGATAATGAATGATAATTTGGAGAATAAAATCATAAACCACTTCTAAAACTCTCATAAAGTAATAAATAACACTAAAAATTACCTATAATAATTACTCTTCTACACACTTGGTGGGAAATCAAAGACACCAAACTATAAAAGACCATCTTTTACTAGACAAGATAAAAAAGATTTGGAACCAAAATCAATTATGAAACATTTAAGTAGTAAAATTAAATTGATTATTGCTTCAAGATACATTCAAATAAAAAAACTTCTAGGGTTTCACTATTAACTAATGAAATTTATTCAAAAGATCCCAAAAGGTCACTACTTATAGCTTTTGGGAGAGGGGTGAGACAAGGGAAGTTCAAACGTCAATTATAAATTTTTTTAAATGAAAAAATTATTTGAATGCACATGAGAATAGGATTTTAAATGGATCATGAAAGGTTAGAAGAGACATGGGGCTTTCCAAGTCATGAAACTCATGAAAAGTGGGGTAGGAGTTATCATTTTATACAAGGAAACTACCTTGATCATTCAGCTCTATTGAAACATATCAAAACTAAATATGGATAGTTATAATGATTTTATTTAGAAGGAAGTTTTGAATACATGATTTTCCATGAATTATTTTTATTACTAATCATATAAAATATTTTGTAAGTGTGTAGTCTAAGAAAACAACTCTTTTGCACACCTTATACACTTGTCTTCCAAAATGGATTTAATTTCCCATTAAAATACATACAATGGGTTAAATACATGTTTAAATACCATTCATTTACTTGGATGAATAAATCACACCTTAAAATTCCATCCACTTGAATTTCTCACTCTTCTCACTATCATGTTCACTATGCTAGTTTGACTGGCTGAGATGGAGTTGCTGGTAGGAATAATTAGAATATTTTTTGTAGCATAAAATTACTATATTGAGTTATATTTATTCTCTATATTCCTCTCAAAATTTATTTCATTTCTTGAAATTCCATATACCTTGCATAATGCATAAAATAATCAAATAAATCCATTGTCTACCATGTTCATACATGTAGGGTAGGAAAAAAACTGATGAGGAGGATCCCTGAAGAGTTATCTTAAACCTCCAATTACTTTCATTTCCATTCCATCCCATATATATATCTCTCATTCTTCATTTTCTCAATCAGGTTCTTATCCAAGGGTTAGAGAGGGTTTTAGGTCTCTTTTGTCCTTAATATTTTCTAATAAATATATGACATTAGAACTACTAAAAAATTTAAAAATATTATATTAAAGGCTCATTTAAACTTCTCCAAAATCCTTTCATATCCATGCAAAGTGCCAAGGGAGATATAAGCATCTCAAACTGGTTACTCGAGATTTTCCTTTCATTTACTTAGGCCTAACATTGCCTTTGAGATAAAAAATTTCCTCCTTTATAACTTATATGAGTTAAAAAATATTTATCACATATTTATTGGCACCATAAACATTATCTAATAGGTTATAAAGTTCTCCCATAGTTGGAAATGAAATGACCTATCATTTGGGCTTTAGGCCAAAATCCTGCCTAAAAGACCTTATTATAACATTAAGGGTTTAAAATTAATTATTGATATTATTAATTATTTTATTGATTAATAACGTTTTTATATGAATTATATAATTTTTCACACATTTTAATAGGTTCCCTTCAGCTTCTTGTTCACCATTTCACCTTCCTTTTTCAAAACTGTAGGTTTTGTTCACAAGGGAGTGCCCTCTGTCTGAGATAAAATAGAGGTAACTTACCTTATTTACATATGGAAAAAAGTGTTTTATATTTTTATACTATGTGTATATACATTATACATAAATTTTAAACCTTTTTTCAAGAAATTTGACCCTCCAACTTCTCAAAAACCAAAGATAGATTGTGAACAGGCAACCTGTGTGCAAGGTTTAAAGAGTAGACTGTGCTAGAGAATTTTAACCATTTTAAGAGGTATAATATTGTTTTATTGTTAAATATAAACCATTAACCTTTAATACACCTCATAATATGTTACTTTATGTTCCCAAAGCTTCATATCAAGTTACCCATTTTGGCTCCATTTGCTTATTTTGCCAAAACTCTAATTTTCCTAACTGGTTGACCTCTAAGACAAAATAGTGAGGTATATAACTCCTATTAAAATTAAATTTAATGTTTTATAATTTTTATTAGGTAGTAATCAATATTTTTAAAAAATTTATAAGTCATACTCACCCATTTAGGCACCTAACCAACCCAATTTTTCCAAAAAAGGCTTCTAAAAAGGACTATTTTTTGCATTTTTCACTTCTACCTATGAATGACCTCTACAAGATAAATCCAATGTTATTATGTTTATTAAACATGTTTTTATCCTTAAATTAATTCTCAATAAACTTAAAGTCACTTAAAACCATAATTTTACCCTAGATTCTTCATTCTTACCAATTAATTAACATGAGTCTCTTAGTACAACTATACGAACTGCCATACTTGGGCTAGTATGAAGAGTAGATGGTCAAATTGAAATAAATATTGGAGTATGTGATACATATTATTAACAAATCATGAAAAATTTACAATCATTCCTTAAACCCTTTTCATGCACCTTGGTCTCACAAGACTGATTTTAGTCTCTTGACTGTGATACCATGCTTCTTTGACCAAAATGGTTCCTATAGGTGCATGTCTATCGAATTTGACCTCGATCATGATTTTTAAAAGATATATTTTAAGCCTTAATATCAAATATCATATTTTCACACATTAATTTACATTTTATGGACTAAAACATCACCTAGACACAATGCTAGCTTATTTTTTGCTTATTTAGCTGTAGGTGAGCCTTTTTCTATGAAGGGACACTTGTAGGTGTCCATGAGGCTTGAAATATTATACATCAACATCATCCTAATGATATTCATGATAATTTTTACATAATTACATAAATATGTCCATTATAACCATGATATTATGTTTTGTTCAACCTTGGGTGTCAATGCTCACTCAAAACCCAAATCCTGTAGATGTGATTACATGGTTTTAGTGCTTTAAAAGGCATCTTTAAGTCCCCAAAAAAGCAAGATCCATCAATCCTTTTGACCTCATATTTTTAATATATATTATCCATGATAGAGGATACAATTTTTACCTATATATATGATTTAAATATATTGATATCCTTACTATAATATATTCATAAAATACCCTAGACCTATGTTTTCACTTTTTTGGGAAAATCTCCCTGAACTCGGTCCTCTTGTGCTTAAAGATAGTTTACACCTTATCCTACTCATTTTATTATTAAAATAGGTCTGAATTTAGTTTTTTCACATGATAGGATATAAAATAAGGTTTTACCATGTTTCAAATTCTCCACACAAGGAGCCTCAAAGCTCTATGGTACCACTTGTAGGTGGGCATTTGCAGATACAGGTAGTGGATATAAACCTTAAAAACTATGTAAGATGTATATGTTTATGATCACTTATTTTATTTCACCAAGTTTTAAAATTAATTCTTATCAATCCTAAAATATTAAAACATCTCCCTAATTCTTCATCTCATCATGATATCATCAAGGAGACTCCTATAGTTGAATATTGAGTTCTATGTGGGTAGTAGATACAATTTGGACAATGTATGTTGATTAATGGTATAATAAACATGATTAGGATCATTATAAATTCCTAAAATTAAATTTTATCATTAATTATATCTTAATACAAGATCCAAAACATTTTTTCCAATGTAAAAACCTCTTGCAAACACCCATTACAGACTAGATAGGGATAACTAGTGACTAGTTGGTGTGGTGCATGAGATTGAAACAAACATTTCACTTATTAAAAAATAAAAATAAAATATCTTCATCTCTTTATGACTTGAAAAAACTGATACACATTCATTATAACTCCATGAACAAGCTAGGTAAGCCTCATACATGTGATTGTATGTGAGAGTGAGTGAAGGATTGACTATGAGAAAGGTAAGACTAAATATTTTCTTAAAGCATGGTGTAAAGAAAAAAATAATTAAAGGAGGTGATAATATTTCCTTTATATGTGGAAAAAATCACATCCCATTCCAATGAGACCTATTTTGAGAAATGCACATTTAGCAACAAGTAAAACTTGACTGAAGCTTCACAATGGTGACACCTTCCTACAACATGAGATGACTTGTCTATAAAAACACCATGAAAAATGAAACCAAGAATGAAAATAATATTAAAAATATATCCAAAATAATATATATTCAATATCACCAATTAGATTATATAGACTTTTCCAAATTGGAGTAAAAGTTATAGGGTGTAGGAAATGGTGAGCACAAAAACACAATCAACTTGTTAGAGATGGTTCAAAAAGTATGGATGAAAAATATTTTCACTCTTATTATATAAATTAATATTTTTTATTTTAATACCACCTCCTAAATGTGTTTGACTTGTAACCTCTCCAATTGGTTGTACTAAGCATAAACCTGCTGACCACTTCTGTGTGTCTAGAAGGGTGAAGAAGGAAAAGAATAGTTTTGGCAATTTTTTATCACTTAAAAATAATTTAAATAATTTAAATGAATTTTGGGAATATTAAAATATTTTTTATTTACTTTATCCCATGTGTCACCTTCCCTCATGTGTCATACAAGTGCCAAACTCCTCTTTTTTTGTTGATTACTTGATCTTCAATTAGATAACCTATAATTTTTAGATAAGACTGACATTCCTGATAGGTAATTTAAATTATTGGATGTTTTAAAGTAAATCAAGATGCTTGGGCACCTTTAAAACCATGCCACTTGTATTTATGACCCCTAAAAGCCTATTAAGTGACTCAAAATGACAAATGAACTAATTAGACCATGAATAAGGCTAAAAGGAATTAAATAACATCAAATGGACTATAAAATACCCTATGAAAAAATATTAGACCCTTAAAACATATAAAAGTCATGTTTTTACATATGGGGGTCCCAATTTGATCTACAGGGTCAAATTTGGTCAACGCCTACCAAAATGAATTATTTGATTTAAAATAATGAATGTCAATTGGTGTGTAATTAAAATAAATGTTAATAAGTGTTCAAGATAGCTAAAATATACTAAACAGAGAAGCACTATAATGGTTGTAATTTGTAAGGTGCCATGGTAAATAAAATGGGGTTCTATGGAACCTGAAATGGAATATGAAAAATATAATAAGTCTTACCACACCAGTATTAGGTGTATATATAACCTATACAAGGATACATACAAAATAATTTAATAAAAAACATGCAACATATAATCTACTAAGTAAATATATGAAATAGTATATGATTAGAAATACTTTCCTTCATGGTGAACCATCGAGCCTTAATCACCCCCTTGGTTCAAATAGATATTTTTAGTAGATATTATTTTCTTAAGACTTAAGATTGTTGGTAAAAAACCTAATAAAACCTCCAAATGAATCTTCTTATTGAATCTCCAAAGGCTACAACATGACAAGTTTCCTTTAATATAAGATTCTAGACTACCAACTCCTCAAAATATGACTTAAGGTATAATATCAAGTGAAATAAAAGATAAAAGGGCATACATGATATGTTTGTAATAAAATATGACCCTATATATTTATCCAAATCCAAAACCAACTCTAAGCAATAAGCCAATAGTATCATCTTTGTTGATGTAGTTAATAGGAGTAATCTAATAGAACAATATCAAACAAGGTGATATGATATGAATGTCATAAAATAGGATCAAAATGGAATCTATATGCCTCAAAAAATTTCCACCAATAGCTTCATACCCAAATTTAGAGCAATTCTTACCAACCATTTAACATCTAGCCTACGAATTTCTATAAGTCTCAAATTTGGCTTCCTAACCATGCAAATAAATCAATTTAGCCCATAAATCAATTAAATAATTTAAATGTATATATAAATTAATTAAATACATGGAAAATGTGAAAAATCCTATAAAATATTAATTAAAAATCAAATCCTAATTAAATTCATCCATGAGCAATAAATCAATTCTTAAAAAGGAAATTTTAAATATCAATAAATATCCTAAAAAGCATCTTTAAAAGGTAATCATTATATTTTATGAGTTTTCCAAATTAAAAATATCTCAAGGCATAATTATTAATGATAATCATGAGATTTTACACACCTCTTAACCCTACTAGTGTTAACTATGCAAACTAATGATAAGATTTAACTCATTCCAAGTCATTTCAAAGCCTATAAAAGCAAGCCTAGAGATCTTTATTTTTCATGATTTATTGGATAGAATAAAGTTATTATGAAATAATTTGAGCATGAATGGAAACATAGTTATATAATTATAAAATAAATTCAAGTCATAAAGCTAACAATGGTTCCAAGAGGAGATGAAGATAGCCAATCCCCAGTGATGAAGATCTTTTGAGCACAATCTGAGTAAGGTAATGAAAAGATATCTTAGAGTAATTAAAGAAGGTAAGGAAATTTTTAATTTATTTTAATTCTATTTTTGTTTTCAAATGTATTTTTACTAAGTTCCCCCCATTATCTAGGCCTATAGATGTTATATTTCTAGTGTGTTTACTTCATTATTTTTGGAACTAACACTGTACTAACCTCCTCTCCTGAGTCAAATTACCTGATCATAAATGGCATTCCTAGTGGGAATTGTACCGTTAAAATTTTCTCTTGAGGTTTTATAAATCATTTAAATAACATTTTTCATGTCAAAATTTTATCTTTCTGACCAAGGAAGGTGAAAAAATAGTCAATATCCCATTCATGGATTTTTGTGTGAAAACCTATGGCCTAAGATAGCAAGCTAATATGTCATCTTGTGGAGTTTCATTTTGTGTCATAAAAATTCTAATTTTGATGATTTATTTTTTAAAACCATGTGTTTTATCCTAAAGTTTTATATTATGATATCATTTCACCTTCAAGTATCATAAATGTTTCACAAAATATTAAAATAGGAGTTTAAATATTTCTAAAGTTTCTAATCATTATTTCTTGCTTTCATTAATTTGTGTTTTCTCTATCTCATCATACTACTAAAAAATTTTGTTAAGTTTTGGTGGTAACATTGAGCTAAATAACATTTATTCATTGTGTTTTTTTTGCCTTTGAGATCATATGCAACTAATCCCAATCCTTTTCAATTAATATCAATTATTTCTAAAAACTTTATTTGTTCACAACAAAAAGTGCTTCAAAGCAGGGGCTTATTATCTAGAAATTTTAGGTTGAAGGATTGGTTTGAATAAAAAAATTCATTTTTTGATTAATCACACATTTCAATTTGGGTTTTAAAAATAACTTAGTCAAATCATGCACATTTTAATTTGCGTCTAAAATGAACATGTTTAGTCTCATACATTTATATATTAGTGCTTAAAAATAATATAGGATTGGTTAAGTCTTAGAAACATTTTATTTTTAGTGGTTAGAATGAATCCTAAGTCTTGAACATTTCTAATTGATGCTTTAAAACAAACCTAAGATAAATCTTGAACACTTGAGATTTGGGCTTAAAATAAACCTAGGTGATTTTAATTCATTTGATTTTGTATAATTATTTCCTTTTTCACACTTAATCCACTGGGCCTAGTAATGAACAATGCCACATTTAAATTGGTGCCTAAAATCAATCTTCACTCACAAATTATTTGTAAATTATTTCTTATGTGTTTATTTTTCAAAAAGGATAACATGTGTATGGTCTCCCCCTATCCCCTATAGGGAGCTTGTAGTATTAAAAGTGAGTTTCCATTGCATTTTAGTGCCTTGTCAAAGGTGTAGAAAGAACTTTGCCTAATATATCCCCATAACTTGTATATTATTGGGTGATCTAAAAGCAACCCTAAAGTATTTCTTACTTATCTTTTGTTTTCATGCATTTTGGCTTGTGAAGGGGATGTCATTACCTCTCACAAGTTATTTAGGGAAGTATTGACCTAGGGCTTCATATTATAGTAGTGTTTTAATACCTCTCCATGGTGGGGTATATAAATTGTCATCTCCCCACTAAGATGGTGGTTTAAGTAGTTAAACCATATCCATTAGTGATACATTAAGCCAAAGATGTATGATCATTTTGGACATCATACTACACTAAGAAACTGATGGATGTAGTGGTTATGAAAAGGACAAGACATTTTCACAACAAGCCATTTAGCATGGATTAAATTGATGTGATACTTCTCTTGTGTGAATACATGACATTGTGTACACATGGGATCAATCTAGATGATTGAAAACAAATTACTTTTAGTCAACCCCACTTTACCACACCTTGATATGATTTAGGATGATATTCTTAGTTGCATTTTTGTAATTTATTCTTGTATTATTTGATGTGTTAAAACTAAAACTTGTTATTTAAACCATGTCATGAATGATTCTTGTGTCCAACATCACTCCATTATTTGAGGAGGTGGTATGTCATCCATTTGACACCTTGGTTTAACTTAGAAAACATTTTATGTCAAGATATTGAGTGTGGCACTTGGTTGATATGGGTAACAATATGTTTCCCAAATCATTTAAAGTATTGTGCCTTAGAAGTCTTTAAAACATAAACATTATCACATCTTTTGGGAATGCTGACATTATTATGCTACGCAAATTTTTTCAAAAAGACTTGTCTTATCTTGTGCCTCAATTATCATTAATATATCCACTCATTTGAGCCTTTTTGGCTTGTTATTTAAAATATTCATGTTATTTAAATGTACCTAGCTTATTGGTCCTTAGAACTCTAGTTTACCTTAGTTGAGTTTCTTACTAGATTTTTCAATTTCAGATTTAAACATTGATTGATTTTTATTTAGGCTATGATATACAGGGGATAATGCATAGATATTTCTCTTTTGAGTTACATAACTTAGGTTAATCCATTACTCAAATTTGGAAAATTTATCATTTGTGATTTTGTTTGATAGAATCAATCCATCTTAAAAATGATTTTTGTTTAGTGTTTTTAACCAATTAGATCTTGTTTATGTTTAGAATCAAGTGCCTAGTCTTTCATAGATTGTTCCAAGTTTGTTAGATTAATAATCACAATCCTTTATTTTATGGCTATATTTTGATGTTGTTTAACCAAAAGTTCTAACACAACTTATTTGAGCCAAGATTTTGACTCCACATTTGGACAAAAGACCTAATGACTTTTCTCTTTCCTATTTTTGACCTATTTAGAACAATTTTGGACTTTAGACTTTGGCATCTTATTTTTAGGTCATTCTGCTTGACCTTATTTATGTAAACATTTAACATTAGACATTTGAAGTTATACTATTTTTACCAAATCTTTGTATCAAACTTTTTCTTTTGGAGACAACTCCACCTTTGAGCAATTTAGATAGAGTTGAACCCTTGTCTTTTTAGACATAGTTTTTTAGAGTATATAGAACTCTAATCCATCTTGTTAAGAAAAATTTGTCATAGATTTGTCCATCGATAACTATACACATAGTGTAACTATGTCTAATTTAGGATATGGAAATGTTATCACACAAGAGGACTTTATTTATGACCTTTACAAAGATGATATTGTTTGGGATCCAAATTCCTATCCACCATACAACACTCAAACAAGGGATAGAGTCAAGATACTTTGGCCAATTATTTGGTTAGCATACCTCCTTACATGGATAAAAATCAAGAAATTATGGACCAATATTTGGTTAGTGTACCTAAAATTTTAAAAATCATCCAAAATCAACCTTATCATGGTATAATAACAATAAACTATGAGGTAGGGCATGACAATTTGTAAAATTTATCAAGAGGGCCTTATAATATGTCTTATTCAAACAATGATCAATCCTCTTCTATAAACATTAATGCCATAGTACCAATACCATATCAATATCAATGTATGCTTGTCATGTATAGAGGCCTTATGGAGGACAACTTCATTCAAATTTAGATAAGATGATAGACATATCAAGATATAGCATGTAACTTTAATCAATTAACTATGCCAAACAAGCCTCTTATTGATTTAGATCCTTCAATAGGAGTTTTAATGTAATTAAATGGTTAATAAAATTAGGTTTTAGACCCATTTATATAAAAAACTTCTGTTGAAAACATGTTTAATACCCCAACCATCAAGGAAGTGTCTTTTGTTTCTATGTATAACAGTGAGCAAAATGTAGTGGATAATACGTAAGTAACATTTAATCCAAACCAAATTGGTGTTAACACATATATACATAGTCAAAAATAGAATGTGCCTTTAACTAAAACCATTAGTTGTTCACAAACTCATGGAGTATAAATTTTTAATTCCAAACCTCAACTGAATACCTCTAATCCTCAACCAGTTGCTTCTTTTAGGACACATCAATAAGGATTAAGTAGTCAAACAATGACCAATGACATGCCACAAAAAAATATGATGAATCTTACTACACCCCAACAAATGATGAGTAATATTCCACAATAGCAAGCACAATCTAATCAACCCATGTATTAGAGGTAGAACATCTTACTACCTCAGTAGGGGGTAATTAATGTTCCACCTCACCAAGTGACATCTAACATACCTCTTTCATTATAGACTAAAATTTCAGCCAAAACCAAATGATGTCTAAGCAATAATGTGTAAATATTGGTTAGTGACAGATGCCAAATCTCCAACATGCATCTACTTCCTAGTCAAGATTTGTTCAATAAAGAGGTTACAATGTTCCTCAAGTAACTATTTGGTAATGGTTTCCTTTTATTCCAAATGTACCAAAATTTTAGAGATAAGGTCTTGGTTCACATGTCCCTCTCAATCAGTGAGGTATGATTAGTTGAAAACATGCCCCTATTTAACCTCAATAATCACAATATAGACATATACCACCATCCCAACCTTAATATTCTAAAATTGAGGCTTATATACCCAATCATAACTAGAATATCACACAAGCATAAGTGAAATTTCAAAAATTGCACCTTAATCCACATATGCATAGTCTTGATCCATTCCCTAGATAATCAAACAAACCCTAGAAAATACCTCCATCATACCTTATTCAAAGTAATCCACTTGTGACCTCTCAACCATCACCTCAATAGGATAATGTTCTCACAAGTTTCCTTGAACAAAAGTTACAATAAATGAAGGATGCAATTTTCACTATCCAAATTGGGAAAAAATTCAAGAAGTTCAAGTTAGATAATTTGTGTTCTTACCCTTTCAACATGGAGTAATTATAGATAGCATTTCCTCTAGGGTATGAGCCACAAAAGTTTGAAAAATACAAGGGGAAAGGTGATACCAAAGTACATCTGACAAAATTCTTTTTCATGTGCCAACTAGTGGTCTATAGCGATATATAATTGTTATTTTTGTTTCCAATAAGTCTAGATAAATAAGCCATGGAATGATTCTTGAAGTTACATTGACCAAATTTTGGTCTTTCAAGCCAAAATTGGGTACTCCTTTCCATTTAGTCACCTATCCATGTCTTTGGTTAGACTTAGTAATGAAGATTTCATTCAAGAGAGGTATCCTATATAAAATCAGTAGCAAATGCACAAGTCTTTCCTTCAAATAGTTTATTTTGGTCTTTTGATAATATTTCATGTCTTTTATTTCAACTAAGTGTTAAATTTATTTTGGGTTTTATTCAAGGAAGATTTGTTTTAGGTTTTGTTCAAGTGTTCCTTTTGGAGGTTTTGTCAAATTCTTTCAGAAGTTTTGTCTAAAGTTTTTCCATGAGTCTTTTCATTCAAAAAAATTATCCATGCAACTTTTCCAAAGGTCTATGACAGTTTTTCCAAATGACTCTTTCAATCCCAAAAGGACCCTTGAAACTTTCCCAAAGGGCATATTCTTTGGAAAGTGGACCATTTCCAAAAGTCCAAAGGGTATTTCAAAAAGTTTGAAGGAACATTTTTCAATATGCTAAAGGATATTTTAATTCTTGTCAAGGACACTCTGCAAAAATTCCATATAAATTATCTCTTATAAAAAAACTTGAAGAAATTGAGGCCAAGTGACAAGTAGACTATTCCAAAATTCTAAAAGGCACTTCATTATTTTTGAAGGGTAGATGACAAAAATATTCAAGGAACATTCTATAAAGTCCAAAGGATTATTTCAAGGAAAAGGAGACATTTAAAATGTAGTAGAGTTCATTTAATTACTCAAAATACCATCTCATAAAGTTATAAAGGGTAGGTAGACTTTACAAATAATGTCAAAGGTCACTAAAAAGAAGTTCAAATGGGTTGTTCCCTATGGGAAGTTATTTTCAAAGGCAAAATGAGGTACTTTTCAAAGAGGAGGACCATTTCCAAAATCTTGGAGGGCAATTTGCAAAGGAAACAATTCCTTCAGACTTTTTGTCTAAAGGAAGTTTATGAAGGAAAGGGCTTGTTAATAGGCCTAAAAGATTGAATTCCTTTGGTCATTTTCTCTGAAGAAATTATCCAAATGAAGAAGTCCATAGAAAATCCAAGAGGAAAGAAGAATATTTCAAATGAATTCTTTCAAATAAATTGTTTTAAATAATGACAAAAACACAAGTGATAAGGACAAGAAGTCTGAATAAATACTCAAAGGAAAGTGACAGCCCATAGGATGTCAACTTCAAATAATGAAAATAGCCATTGGAGGATTTTTGTGTGAACCTAAAAACAAATATGGAAGTGACACATGGGAGAATCTTGAACATACGTGCATAAGCAAATGGAAATGCGTAGGTCGATAGAGTGAGTTGGTATACTATTTCATAGCTTAGTAAGCCAATAAGGAACAACTAACATCTAAATGAATTTCCAAGCAATGGACCCATTTATGGAAAAAAGTAGTTCAAAACATCTTGATCTTGTTGGCATAAGTGAAAAGAAAACATCTTACAGAATACAGTGTAATTTTTCCATTCTCAAGTTAACACATGTCTGAATCATTTTTAGACTTCCCTTTGCTTGATCTCTTTCTCTAGGATATATATATATATATATATATATATATATATATATATATATATATATATATATATATATATATATATATATATATGTATTCATTATATTCATTGAAGAGCCTCTAATGGTTATGGTAAAAATCTAGCTAGATTTTTACTATAACTCTTGAATAAATATACAAGTGATTTTGCGATTTTCACATTACACTATTGAGCATAAATTTGAATCTTTTTGATAATGACTAGTGAAAAGGTTATTTTCTACCATATCAATCTATGGTCACTTACCAATGTGCATAAAATACAATGTTGTAGGTCTCAGTTAGCATTATTTACTTAGTGTATACATGTCTTAAAAGTGGTATATGTGTATTCTTTTTGTATAATCATTCATCACCCTCCTAAATGTCGAATACCTTCTAGAATCTAACTTATGAAATACTGATGCAACAATGTCTTTGTTGTGACTTGTGTGACACATCCTTGTTTATATTTAAGTAGAGGTCTCAGTCTTAAGAGGATATCAAACATTGGTGCATCACCACTTGTTTCCTTAGTTGTTCTCTTTCTCCCTTTTGACATATAGTGGTTAGTTTAGAAGAGCTTCAAAGCTGCATCAAGGGGAGATAGCCCATAATCTAGAGATTCATCTCAACATAATTATTAGCCATAGTAAGAGAGATGATTCCATTGTAGCACTTAGATGAGGAAAATTGACCATTTCCTCAAGGGTGAAAATCTAAGCATCAACAATTTTTGGCATGACTGGTGGAACACTAAGTCCTAGAAGATTATTCAAGATTGGTGTTGGTCTTAACATAGTTGTAGAAAAAGAAGCATTTACATTCAATACTTAGTGACTTCATTAAATAATTCAAAGTCTTTGGTTGATGATCAGTCCTTCTTTCCATGCTAAAAGTGACCACTATGTTTGTTGATAAAGGTGTACACTTCATGTTTATGGAATTACCTCCATATTCTACCAAAAGATCTAGGTTTGTTAACACTCATCCCTAAAAAAAAAAATTGAGTTTAAACCTTCCAAATTTGTGTTTCATAATGCTCCTAATATCTATAGTAATATTTCAAATATGGCTAGAAGATAAACTTGTATGCCTTTCTAGGGGGAATCTCCCTTACAATTTGCCCAATATGATCAAATTTTAGGAGATGCTCTCAAAAGTGTCCCATCTTTTAGTGGGGATGGTCTTGTTATTGCCATTGAGCATTTTAGGAACATATAAAAATTATGTAATATCCAAATATTACCCAAGAAAATGTATCTATTAGGTTTTTGGCCTTGTCTTTCAAAGGAAAAGTTTTGGATTGGTATGGGACCCTACCTATAAATTCTATTGGCTCATTGGATGAGTTGGGGACACTATTGAGTAATAAGTTTGGGGAAAAGAGTGATCACTTTTCTCTAGAAAAAAAATTTACCAAAATAAAGAGGGCACCATATTAATTCATGCAGGATTTCAATAATAGGTTTCAAAAAACTTGGGATAGAATCCCAATTCTTGTGAAGCCAACTACAAAGTATGCATTTTTGTACTACTTGAAAGAATTAAATAGTGACACTTCCATGATGATTCAATCTATGGGTGGAAAACCATTACATACTACCTATGAAATAGCCATAAATTTTGATAATAGTTTTTTCCACGCATGAAAAATAACTCCTAGACCTCTACCACTGTTCCCTGATAGGCATTCTCTTAGTCAAAGTGCATTGCCCACTTTAACTCCTTTGCCTGGTCAAGAAAATTCTGCCATTGCCTTTACTAATAAAATTCATCAAGTCAAAATATTTCTTCAAAGTGTTATTAATTAATTAGTTTGTCTAGAAATGGAATAATCTAAAAACTATATGCCTTATCAGTCCTACAATTAGTTTGGACAAATAAATAAACCTCTTTTTCAAGGTAATGCACAAGGACAAGGTCAAATCACCCATGTCAATCCTTATTAAAGTTAAAATCCTAATGATTCCTCATCCTCCAAATCCATTATTCCAATTCAAAACAATTTTCTCCAAGAACAACCCAATTACTCTTCTTTTGAACAAGGCCAAGAGCATGTTGCGTAGGTAAATGAGATTCACAAATAAGGCATAGTAATACAAGGCAGCCAATCTTTCCAAACTTCAAATTTTTAAGGAACTATGTAAGGTGGACTATAAAATGGACAACCTCAAACTGATTCCACTCTCATTAATCATTTGGAGGGTTATTTTTGTGCCATTAATTATGTGGGGAATACAAGCAATCAAAATACTAGTGTGGCTACCAACACTAGATCAAAGAAATGAGCCATTGAAGAAGTTCATGGAACCAATAAAGGACCTATTTTGACTTGTACATCATCTCAGATGAGAGCATGGGCCTAATTCATATCCTAAAGCATAATAAAATCAGAGGATTTCAAATTTTAGGATAGATGTTACAACCCTACCTCCACAAGCTACATCACAAGGTGCAAATGTTCATAAAGAGAACCCCAAGGTAAGTAGTCCTTCCATTGATGTTGTGGAATAGATGAAGAATATTCATATGAACATTTAATTATGGGATCATATAGAATTACTAAGGTATAAATATATGATCCAAAAGGAATTGTATGGGCTGGGTACACAAGTTAGCCCATCTAGAAGTGACAATGTAGTTTTGGTCATTAAAACTCAATCTATAGATGGTTAGGTGAAGAAAGATCAGAATATTCCTCCTTTATACCTATCCTTAATTATTGGTCATTATTTGGTTCATAATTGAAACATAGACAATGGATCAATCACATTAGTTATCCCAAAATGCATAGCAAATAATCTAGGCATCAAATACAAGCCAATGACTAAATGAGTTTTATAATTAGATAGATCACCCGCCAAGACTTTAGGTATTGTGAAAGGTTTGAAATTGATCATTAAAGCTTGTCATGCCTTTTAAATTCCTCATGATTTTGTAGTAAAAAATTTACCTCCCTATTTTTCTTTCTGCTTGTCAAGAGACTTCACATCCAAAATTAGTGGATACATGGTGGCTAACTGGTCATACATGGTGTTTAGAAAAAGAAGTATGTCACTAAGGTGAAGATTGAGTCATAACATATTTATAAACATCACTTGGAACTATATTAACCTAAGGAAACAAATGTTAATTATGATATCATTGATGAAGAGGATTTTCACATTGATCAATCTCCATCATCTTCCCTTGAAAGAGTTCCTAATTTATTCCTAGATGAGTGGGGAGATGATAACTATGTTCATGATCGCTACAAATTTATTGATGAATTTGGTATTGGGGTATATTAAATGCATGAGAAGGAGTCTTTCATGCCCAATTTTATGAAGTCAAATGAAGATGTGAATGGCTTGTGGCAGCTCTTCTTTGATGGATCTAGAAGCAAGATTGGGGTAGGTGGTGGAGCTCTGATTATTTCACCTTCAAAGGAAAGGTATTTTTAAACTTTCAATTTTTATTTATCTTATACTTTTAATTTATTTGAATATGAGGCCCTCATTCATGGCCTCTAATGGGCAAGGAAAGGAGGTGTCAAAGAATTGTAAGTGTTCGGTGATAGTGAGCTCATTGTCAAGCAAGTAAGAGGGCATAATTTGACCAAGAACTCCTTGCTCAAGTATTATAAGCATAGATTTTGGGACCTTATAGAGTAAATCATGGAATTTAACATCACTTATATCTCAATATAAGATAAAAAAACATGTTGATTGGCTAGCATCAATTGGATCTTAGTTTGATGTTCCAAAAGCCATAAGAGAAGACAAGAATCAACCTAATCTAAATGTCATTGTGAGACATTATATAGGAGATAATGTCATTAATTGGTTGGTTTTTTATAGTCACTATTAGATATCTCTCTTCATATAAGAAGACGTTCAATTCTCTACAAGTAATCAGTCTAAACTTCAATAACAATATGGAGGGTAGATTGTTCAGCTAAAGTCTAACAAGATCCCTAAAGGCCTAGTGAGTTTTAAAAGCATATTCAATGAGGATGACTATCTCAAGAAGGAGAAGGTAATCATGTAAACCAAGAAAGGTAACTATGAAAGGATATATATCATCAAATATAAGTTACTTTCTCTTGGAAAGGTATGCACTAGTCAAGAGAAACATGATTTCAATGAACTATGCAAAGAGTTTAGTGATATTTTTGTATGGGAGTATAATTATTTCAAGGGTTTTGACCCAAGATTATCTCAAAATACTATATATCTAGATGAAAATTTGAAACCCATCAAATAAATATAAATATAAATCAATCCCAAGACTGAACCACTCATTAAAAATGAACTCACTAAGTTGATTGAGTCTAGAATCATCTTTCCCATCAAGCATTCTTCTTAGCTAGCCAACTTAGTCCCTATTAGAAAGAAGAATGGGGAGATAAAATTGTGTGTGGTCTTTAGTGACCTGAATAGAGTATCTTTGAGAGATCATTATCCCCTCCCTTATATGGAGCAAATTCTACAAGTGGTTGTAGGTAGTGAGAGTTTTTCTCTCCTAAATGGTTATTTTGGGTATAATCAAATTTTGGTGAAGGAAAGTGACCAGTACAAGATACCCTTCACCACCAAATCGGGCACATATGACAAAGGAAGATGTCATTTGGATTGTCAAATGCTAGACCTACTTTCCAATGTGTAATGGATATAACTTTCCAAGGACTAATTAATGACATTATATTGGTTTATCTAGATGATGTAATAGTTTTCTCTAAGGAAGCAAAAGATCACTTGAAGCATCTAAGGTATATTTTTGAGAGTTTTAGAGAGTTTGGGATCTCTCTAAACCTAAAGAGGTGTTTATTTACTATTCATGAAGGAAAAATACTAGGACATATTATTTATAAGAAAGGTTTGTCCATTGATCTAGAAAGGTTAAGTGCCATCTTGGCATTGTCTTTACCTAAGAATAAGAAAGGTTTGCAAAGTTTCTTTGGAAAGATAAATTTAATTAGGAGGTTTGTTTTGGATTTTGATAACCTCATCAAGCCCTTGACTTTTATGCTAAGGAAATATGAGATATTCACTTGGATAGGAAGGAGAAAAGAAAGTTTTGAGGAGATAAAGCAAGTTATTACCCAGGACCCTATAGTTGTAAGTCCAAACATCTCCAAGGATTTCAATTTGTATAATTTTGGGAATGAAGAGGTAATATATACCATGCTATATCAATATAATGATGGCAATTTGGAAAAACCTATTACCTATTTTAGTCAAGGTCTAAAAGGTTATGAGAAAAGATATACATATATGGAGAAATAAGTACTTTTAGTCATAAGGATCTTATTGAAGTTTACACATATGTTATCTAATAACAATATTCACATTTTTATGCCTCATCTTAGTGTCAAATGCTTTTTGTTGAGTAGATATTTGTGTGAGAAAAGGGTAGGTTGGATCACCAAAGTCATGCAATATGATGTGGGGATCAAATCAAACAAGCTAATGAAAGGAAAGGGACTGTGTGAGTAGTCTAATTTAGACAAAATAAAAAAGGGGGGCTGTTTTGACACTTCATGATGATCTTATAGTAGCTATACCTTAAGCCACAAGGAGCTAGACACAAGACATGATTCATTTCTTGTAAACTAGTGAGTATCCATAAGGTCTTGACAAGACCAAGAGAAGGTACTTTTGTCTACAATCCATTCCCTATGTGTTGGTTGATGGAGTGCTATTTAGAAAATAATTTTTAGGTGTGATTTTGAGATGTATTGATTTAGATCAAATTGACAAAGTATATCATGAGTTCCATGATGGACCATTTGGTGGTCACTTTGCTCTAAGAACCACAGTTGCCAAGATAATGAGGGCTAGTTAATTTTGGCCTAGCTTGTTCAAAGACACCCATGTTTGGGTAATAAAATGCCGAAAGTGTGCTCTTTTTTATGGCAAACAAAATATATCTACTTTGCTTCTTCACCCAATCAAGGTTAAGCAACCCTTCATGCAATGGGGTTTGGATTTCTTAGGTTTGGTCAATCATCCTTCTAGTGTTGGCCACAAATGGGTATTGATATCCACTAATTATTTTACAAGGTGGGTCAAAGTTATATCTCTTAAAGAGGAAAATTAAAACTTAGTTCTAGGTTTCTATGAAGGTATAATAACTAGATTTGGATTTACCTCAATAATCATCTCATATAATGCATTATCCTTTCTAGGAGTAAGGATAAGTGAATGGGATTTAAAGCATGACATATACCTTAGCACCTTCTCTAATTACTATCCCTAGGTAAACGGACTAGCTAAGTCCACAAACAAGAATTTGATTAGGATCATAAAGACAACAATAGAGGACAATCAAAGGACTTGGCACACCAAGTAAAAGATAGCTCTTTATGTTGATATGATCACCCCAAAGAGAGTAATTAGGAACTCACCATACACACTTATATATGGAAAGAAAGATAGACTTCCTATTTCACTTGAGCTACCAGCCTTAGACCTCACCTATTAGTTATAATTGATGGAAAATGATAGTATGGAGGTTAGATTATGTGAGTTGATGAATCTTGAGAAAATAAGAGATTAAGCTATGCACACCATGACTACTCAAGAATAACAAACAAGAAAGTATTTTAATATGAAGTTCATCCAAGGAGTTTCAAATAAGGAGACATTATCCTAAAATGGTATGAAGATAGGGCCAAGCTTGTAAAACACACAATGTTTGATGCATTTTGGAGTGGCCCATATGTAATCACAAAGTGTAAACAACACAATGATTTTAAACTTTCAAAGTTGGATGGAGAGGAGATATATATCCTAGTCAATAAGATATATTTAAAGCATTGTTATTGATGGTTCTCTTATTTTTGTTGTACATAATTTTCTATTTTTCCTATGTTCCCTAAGTGTTTATGCACATGTGTGAGTTTTTCCTTATTTTTTCTTGGTCTTGCTATTGTTGTGTCGCGTGTTTTTTTATGTTTTATTTTGGCACAATCCTTGCTAGTTATATTCAAGAAATCCATTAACTCCATGCCTAGTGGACTATATAGGCTACTAGTCTGATCAATGTAGCAGGAATAATACCCCTATGAGTCACCAATTTGTTGACCAAATTTTGGTCTTTCAGGACAAAATTAGGCACTCCTATCCATTCAGTCACTTGTCCAATTCTCTAGTTAGACTCAGTAATGAAGCTTTCATTTAAGAGAGGTGTCTTATATCAAATCAGCAACAAATGCACAAGTCTTTGCTTCAAATATTTTGTTTAGGTCTTTTTATAATCTTTCAATTTATTTATTTTGACTAAGTGTTCAATTTAATTTGGGTTTTATTCAAGGAATATTTTTTTCAGGTTTTTTCAAGTGTTATTTTCAAAGTTTTTGATAAATTATTTCAGAATTTTTATCAAAAGCTTTTCCCTAAGTGTTTTCTTTCAGATAAATTGACCACAAAAATTTTCTGAAGGTCCATGACATTTTTTCCAAAGTACTATTTAAATCCAAAAAGGACCCTTGAAAATTTTTTGAAGTGCATTTTTTTTGGAAATTAGACCATTTCCAAAAGTCTGAAGAACATTTCAAAAAGTTTGAAGCGAATTTTTTAAACAAAAAAAAGTATATTTTCATTCTTGTGAAAGGCACTTTGAAAAAATTCTATAGAAATTATCCCTTAAAAAAAATCCCAAAGGAATTGAGGTTGAGGGATAGGTGGACTATTCCAAAATTCTGAAAATCACTTCATGCTTTATGAAGGGTAGATGACAAAAAGCTTGAAGGACCATTCTAAAAGGTTCAAAGGATTGTTTAAGGGAAAAGAAAAAATTTAAAAGGCTAAAGGGTTCATTTAATTACTGAAAAGACCATCTCACAAAGTTTTGAAGGGTAGGTGGAATTTATAAATAATGCCAAAGGGTCATTGGCAAGAAGTTCAAAGGGGTTATTCACTTCAAGAAGTTATTTTCAAAGGCAAAACGAGGCAATTTTCAAAGAGGAGGACCATTTACAAAAGCCTAAAGGGAAGTTTGGTAAGGAAATAATTCCTTCAGAATTTTTGTTTGAAGGAAGTTTATGAAGGAAAAGGCTTGTCAAAAGTCCCAAAAGATAGAATTCCTTTGGACATTTTGTCTAAGGAAATTATCTAAATGAAGGAGTCCACAAAAAAGTTGACAACAAAGGAAGAAGAGTTCAAATGAATTATTTTGAACAAATTGTCTAAAAGAATACTAAAAATGTAAGTGATGAGGACAATAAATCCAAAGAAATATCTGAATGAGAGTGATAACCTATAGGATGTCAACTTCAAACTATGATAATAGCCATTGGAGTTTAAAAGGAGTTTGGTGGGAACCTAAAAATAAATATGGAAGTGACACATGGCATAATATTGAACATATGTGCACAATCAAATGGAAATAGGTAGGTCAACTGAGTGAGTTTATATACCATTTCATAGCTTGACAAGCTAATAAGGAACAACTAACATCCAAATGAATTTACAACCAATGAACCCATTTATGGAAAAACATAGTTTGAAGCATCTTGTTCTTGTTGGCATAACCAAAAATAAAGAATCTTATAGAATACATTGTAACTATTCCATTATCAAGTTGACACATGTTTGAATCATTTGTAGACTTCCCTTTACTCGATCTGTTTCTCAAGGCTATATATATGTATTCATTCTATTCATTAAAGAGCCTCTACTAGTTATGGTAAAACTTTGGATAGATTTGTATTGTAACTCTTAGAGAAATATATAAGTGATTTTATGATTTTCACATTGCACTATTGAGTATAAGTTTGAATCTTGTTGATAATGACTAGTGAAAAGGTTATTTTCTATCATATCAATCTATGGTCACTTACCAATGTAAAAAAATATAATGTTATAGGTCTCTGTTAACATTATTTAATAAGTGTATAAATGTCTTAGAAGTGGTATATGTGTATTCTCTTTGTAGAATCATTCATCACCTTCTTAAATGTCAAAAACCTTATTGAATCTAACATATGAAAAAATGATGTAACAATGTCTTTGTTGTGACTTTGTGTGAAACACCCTTGTTTATCTTTAAGTAGTAGTCTTAGTATTAAGAGGATATCAAATATTGGTGCATTACCACTTATTTTCTTAGTTGTTTTATTTCTCCCTTTTCACATATAGTGGTTAGCTTAGAATATCTTAAAAGGTACATCAAGGGGAGCTAGCCCCTAATCTAGAGATTCATCTCAATGGAATTATTACCCAAAATAATAAATATGATTCCATTTTGATAATTGGATGATAAAAACTAAGAATTTTGATGTAGGAGCATCTACAATAGCTTCATGGAGGACTAGTTGCAAATCCAAATGATATTCTAGCATGAAAATTTCAAATTCTGGTTTTCCCTCCAAATTGTGTTAGATTTCAAAATTTCACCTTAAGAGTAAATGTAATTGTCAAAAGTGAGGAGTGAAAAGGTAAAAAGTGATGGTTAGGCTATTGAGGAAATCAGGGAGAAATGGTTGAAACTATTTTCAACCTTAGTATATTGTTAAGACTTACAAACAATATTTTGTTTTACCTTAAGCCCAAATTGGGTGTAGAAGTTAGAGGGGAGATTCTTGAAAAGAGAAAAAAAAGAGAGAATTAAGTAATGAGAGAGGATGAGAGGGGCGTAGAGGAGAAGAAGGATAGAGAGGAAAGGTCCTCTCATTCAAGGAAAGAGAATAGAATGAAGAAAAGAGAGGAGAAACAGCGAGGGAGGACCTCATTCAAGAGATGTTAGAGTTAAAGAGAAGGAGAAAAGAATGTGTGAAGGAGTAGACAAGGATTTGAAAGCCATGGAAAATTGAAATTGGAACTGGTATTGAATTTTAAGTCTTCTAATTGATCTAAGAAAGAATGAATGTTTTGTTTCATATATGGTTTCTTTATGAATTCTGGTGATAGGCCTGTATATGTATGTGTATGTGTGTGTGGATGATGGTTTGCTATAGAACATTGAGAAACCTACATGTAGACTGGTTATTTTGTATGTTGGGAACAATTTTAAACTGGTATTATGTGATCAAGAAGTTTTAAAGAGTTTGGAATGTTATAAAAAGCCTCAACAGGCCTAAACAGGGTATTCAGGCATCCAAAACTATAGCCCATTGTCCAAAGTTAATCCACATATAAATGTTTGAATAAAGTTTATAATGCATGGAGATAAGTCTATAAGGCAGGAATAAACCTAAATGAATAAGAAAAAGGTTTTAGAAACCTCTTTGATATCCAAAATCTCCAACTGTTTGGTCTCGGCCTGTGTATGACAGTGTATAGGAAAAGTTAAGACATTTGTATGTTTTGCAAGGTAAATGGATTGATAAGGTCATTTTTGATATTAGTATGGAATGGGGAATTCATGTAAGATAGTGACATGTTTATATATCCTCTTTAAAGTCTATTAACGATTTAAATAGAGAAGAAACTAATGAACCCTGCTGACTATCATACAAATACAGTCAAAGCCGACTGTGATGTGTTGCTTGGAAGGTATAGAATGTTGATATGACCAAGGTGGTGATTGGATAAGGTGTAAGGTGTTAAAACAGACCCTAGGAAATTGATTTGAACCCTTGAAATAGGGTAAAACACTCCCAACCAAAATTTATATGCTCTCGGCCTGTGACAGGCTTTAGAAAACCCTGAATTAGGGTCTAGCCTTCAAAATGAGTTTAAATGCTTGAAAACTCTTGAAAATTTTCAATATTACCCTTGATGAGGCTAAAAAACTGTTTGAAGTTGTTTCAAGGTGTCACAGTATGGAGAAATATGGAAAAGGTCAATTGCCAAGTGAAACCTAGGTGCATGTGAAGAGGAGAGAATAGGCCAATATAGGAAAAGTGGATTTCTCCAAAGTATTGCAATAAAAAACATTTGATTCACTTGTAATAAGGTAATGGGTATCTTTAATTATTCTTGGTTTGATAAGAAAGTCTTTACTTTACTCTAGATAAGGAGTTTTGCACTAAAGGAGGGCTAATTAAAATAGGGCTTAAAGAAGGAAGTACAATTCCATACAAATAAACCTTAGGATATTTTTTAGTATGTTATATAAGGACTTAATGGGTATCCATAAATTGTTTTAATTTCATTATTGAATTAACCTAGAAATAGTTATGTCCAATAAATAGATAAAATAGGGCTAAAAGGAATGATTGAACCAAAAGGCATATATAAGAAGTTAGCTCACAATTTGATGGTTACAGAGTAGTGTAAGGATAGTTTCATCACCTTTCCTCAAGATTAGAAATCCAAGCATCAATAGTTACCAAATAATTTTGTTTTTGTTTTTGATGATCTTTCAAAGAAATTTGTGTAACATTTTTATTACAATCTCAAGTATGATATTTCATGAGTAGACTTGACACAAGAAAAATAGAAATAAGGTGAAATATTCACAAGATATTTTTAGTGATGGAGAAACCTTGTAAGTTGTTTTACACATAGTTGACTAGACAAACAACTAGCTACTATGTTTACAAAAATCTACAGAATGAGATATCTTACTATTTAAACTTACAATATGCATATACATTTAGATAAATCATTGATAAAGGTTTGGTGATTGATAAATACCTTATTAAAAAATGGATCATTAAACTAAGATCATCAAATTATAATAATGACCAAAATAAAAACCAAAATAGTGGATAAAATCCACATCCAGTGCAAGTGCAAGTATCACAACTAACATAAGACAATAATATTGATAGATCCAAGCAATTCAATTACAAAAAAAATGTTGTAGATAATGGATTGATAGAGTCACAACATATCCAAATGGCTCAATCACCATCTACTCTACCTATGTTTCCTTTCTAGCTTACTCCTAACCAATAACCTTTTTAGCAGCCACACAAAGCACAACATCTTAGACTAGCGTAACAAATGTAACAAGTGCCTATGCCTTTTAAAAACCCTCCTCTTATAAGGAGAAAATTACCTAATCATCATGATTTTATTGACCTTGAAGAGCCCATTGAATTAGTATTTCATAGGCTCATAGTAGATAACTTAATTAGATGGCCTATTCCAAAAGATCAATTTCATGAGGTATTGACATGCTAGATTGGTACAGGCCAAAATAATTCTATGATTTTTATAGGATCGAATGCCATAATTTACAACATTATGTGCAAATTAGACATGTGATTTAGAATATATTGGAAAATGGAGAGATCACATTGGATCTTGGAGCTTCTATCAATCATAGCCTTGTCATTTATCAGGATCCTTTTACCCAACGTAATAACAAACAAAAACAAAAATAACCACAATAATAATAACAATGACTAGTATAACATCAAAAATAATAGTATCAATAATCAAGGCCAAATAAATAGACTCAAAAAAACAATAGCATAACCAATAACATCAAAATAATGGAAAAAACTAAGGTCAAAGTGGTAAAAACCAACAAACCTACCATGAAGTTTTACATGACTACAATGTATTTGTAGGCCATATTACAGGAGGTGGTGTTAAAATCATTTCCATTAATCCTATACTAAGTACCAATTAGATAATACCATTGCTAATCATACCAAATCAACTAAACAATTCTAACAATCCTTCCTTGACCTAGGACTACACATAAGTGAAGCAGTAAGTAGGGATTCCCATGTTAAGACCTTAAACTAATAACTCATCACTAGCCCATGACCATGCTCAAGTGCATTGAAAATTGAGACTTATCCTATTTGGTCCCCATCCACCATCATTTATTATCAATAATGGTCTTATAACTAATCCTAATCATGGAGCTTATGTCAATCATATCCTTATCATTTATCAGGATCCTTTTACCCAACATAATAACAAACAACAACAACAACAACAACAACCACAACAATAATAACAATGACTAGTATAACATCAAAAAAAATAGTATCAATAACCAAGGCCAAATAAATAGACTCAACAAAACCAATAGCATAACCAATAACATTAAAATAATGGAAAAAACTAAGGTCAAAGTGGTAAAAACCAACAAACCTACCATGTAGTTTTACATGACTACAACATATTTGTAGGCCATATTATAAGAAGTGGTGTTAGAACCATTTCCATTAATCCTATACTAAGTACCAATTAGATAATATCATTGCTAATCATACCAAATCAGCTAAACAATTCTAACAATCCTTCCTTGACCTAGGACAACACATAAGTGAAGTAGTAAGTAGGGATTCCCATGTTAAGACCTTATACCAATAACTCATCATTAGCCCATGACCATGCTCAAGTGCATTGACAACTGAGACTTATCCTATTTTGTCCCCATCCACCATCATTTATTATCAATAATGGTCTTATATCCAATCTTGATTGTGCAATCATAACTTGATGGTCAAAGATTACCATATGATTCTCACAACCATCTGCCACTTCACCCATCATCCATCTAAACATTCTACCTTAGAATAAACCATTTACCATTGTCCTAGAAAATAGGTTTGACATTGTGGAAAAATTGAAAAAGATTCCATCAATAATCTATAATCTCCATTTTAGATTTGGTTTATACATCTACAATCCATAAAAACATCTTGATAGAGTTCCTTGGTCAATCCTTAATCCCAAATGACATATCCCCTGACAAATTTCAAGATTTTTTTGGACACCTAGCTCCATCCCAACAAGTAACCTTAAATCAAAGTGATATGTCATCCCTTGGCCCTCTACATAATAATCCATTATACATCATAGTTTATATAAAGAGGCATAAAGTGGAACATGACCTCATGGATAATAGACCGGGCCTAAATATAGTGTCTCTAAAGCCTATCAAGCTTCTTGGGTACACCTCAATAGATATCCAAGTAGAAATAATTACCATCAAATCTTATGATAATGAAGAATGAGAATCACAAGGTACCATTATCTTATTATTTATCATTAGGACCTTGACCCATGATACACTTTTCCATGTTCTAGATCTTTATTTGTCACACAATATGCTTTTGGCTAGACCTTGGTTACTTGAGATTCATGATGTCCCATTGACATTATATTAGTGTATGAAGTTTTCGCATTCAGGGATGGAGGTTATTATTCTAGGATATTTACATTCATATGAGCATTAAAAATATTTAAGGGCCAATTTCAAGAGTTATAATTATCATTTTGGAATGAATCTAGTCACCAAGTAGGATAAAGGAAAATCCCTACTTATATATCTACTAGAGGCCAACTAAATTGACCGTGATACCGTTGATTCACTTTTTCACATACCACCTCCTAAAATATCTAATCACTATACCATCTTAGCTAATGGTCCAAGAGAGTATTTGATACATGACACCTTTCACATTACAAAGCTTCCAAAAAACCCTAAATCCTTTGAAATACCAACAACCAAAGCACTCATGAAATGGAAAAGAAAGGGAAAATGACATTTGCATAGTCTAACACTTGTCACTTTCATACCAACCCTTGGCCAAGCACATGACCCTCTTGAAGGTGATGAATCATGGTTATACAATAAAAAATAAATTTATTTTTATAATAAATCCATATATCCAATTCCTAATAAGATCATGCAGAACCAAGACTATGAAGGAGGAGGTTTCAAGCCAAATCAACAAGGAACACTCAGGCTAATTTCTATGACTAAGTACAAAAGAACCTATGGACTTGGATATAAACTACTTGTGGGTGACCCCGTGTATCTTATTCATATTCTATCACTAATGACTAGGGATAAATATGTCGACAATGAAGTAGATTTTGATCATAACTAATTCAATGACTTAGCCCAAACTAGTTTATTTTATAATAACACCATTTGTACCCTTTGACTAGTGATTCATCATAATCCAATACCATTATATTATCCCTAATTGATAGACTCAAACCAACAAGAATCCAACATGCTAATTTTTGAGTTACAAAATGATGAGGCCTTCTATGATTTTTTAGGCCTTAGGGACAATGTTTTTTTTAAAATCATAAATAAGGATTCTCAATCAAAGTGGATCCTGAAGCCTATTTTTGAGAGCATTTGAACACCCTTATCCAAAAAATAAATAAATAAAACATTGAAGTCCTAAAGTGAAAACTTATTTGAGGCACTTTTAAAATAGGGAAAAAGTAAAGATAAAGGCTAGTCTAATGGTGAAAACCTACTTTAGGCACCACTAGATAGGGGTGCTTAACCTTCTTCAAATTTAGACTAGGAGACCACCAATGATGAACTTGTCTACGAGTCCAAGTTTAGTCTTGAATAGAATCAAGATTTTGATCACATCATCTAGGATCACAATAATAAAGAGCTTATTTATAGATCTAAATTAAATATTGAAGAATAACAAGCCTTTGATCAAATCATATAGGAATTTATAACTATTTTTGTCACGTGGTCATATTTTCCCTTATGGGATTCTTATTCATTATGCCTAGGAGAACTTTAAGAACAAGTCCTAAAAGAGGACTCTGACATTGAAAAATAGTTTAAAACTTTACCCACTATTCTTGAAGATGATTCAACCCTTCTAATAGAAGATATAACAAAGGTAAGCATAGGGTTCCCAAAAGATCTAAAGTGGATTAAATCAGGCATGACTCTTACTGAGGAGTGTGAAGTCTTAGCAACCCTATTAAGGGAATTTGCAGATATTTTTACATGGGCATATTTTGATATGCCTTGTTTAGACCCCACCTTAGTTGTTCACCACCTTATTATACATATTGATGCCAAATAGTTAAGAGAAAAGTACACAATATGTATCTTCACATTATTATATTGGTAAATAAAAAGTTGGAGAATCTCTTAGAAGTGAGATGTATTAGGCCAATTGACTATTCTGAATGGATTTCTAATATATTTCCTATCATTACAAAGCTATAAGGAATAAGAATCTATACTAATTTTAGGGACATTAAAAAATATTTCCCTAAAGATGACTTTTCATTGCCTAACATCGACATGATTATCAACTCCATTACAGGGTATGAGATGCTTTCATTGATGGATAGTTTCTCATGCTATAATTAGATCAAAATTACACCATAATACCAACACAAGACAATATTCACCACTCTATGAGGAACATTTTATTATCAAGTTATTCCATTTGGTCTTATGAATGAAAGGCCCAGTTATCAAAGAGCCATGCCAGTCATATTTCATGATATGATGCATGACATTGTCAAAGATTACATCAATGACATACTAGGAAAATCAAAGACTAGGGCTAATCATCCAACAATATTAAGGAGGATATTTGAGTGACTACCTAAATATAAAGTTAGGCTCAACCCTAAGAAATGTTTTTTTGGCATTACTTTCAATAAATTACTTGGATTCATTATGTCTCATAGGGACATATAAGTTGATCCAACCAAAGTATGATCCATAAAAAACATGCCACCACCAACTAAGCTAAATTAGCTATGCAATTTACATGTCAAGATCCAATCCATCAGATGCTTCATTTCTTAATTGGTTCATAAGTGCCATCCATTTATAAACCTAGCGATTAAGGGTGTAACATTTCTTTTGGATGATAATTGTTAAAAATATTTTCAAAAGATAAAGGACTATCTAGTGAGTACATTAGTCTTATTACTTCATATTCTAGGGAAACCATTCCTTTTGTATCTATCAGAAATGGATCAAGCCATGGGGCCACTTATAGTTCAACATGATGATAATAGAAATGATCATGTAGTGTACTATCTAATTTGTATACTAGTAGTGTATAAACACAAATATATGCCCATCACAAAACCCTTTTTAGCCATGGTCTTCATAGCTTAAAAACTATGACACTAGATATTAAACAATAAAACCATAATCATTCCAAAAGTAGATCCACTCAAGTACCTACTATCTAAAATAACATTATAAGGCCACATATCCAAATGGATCATGCTTCTCATTGAGTTTGAGATAGAATGTGTGAACCAAAAATCCATCAAGGGGAAAGTTATTGAAGATCAACTTGATAATGCACCCCATGTAGACACATAACCACTCACATTCCAATTTACTAAAAAATCCATCATAACCATCATTGACACACCCATCGAGGAGTAGTACTATAATTTTTGTTTTGATGGATCATTTATGGCATATGGATCAAGGGTAGGATTTTTATTTATCACTCCATAGGGGGATCTAATCCCTAAATCATTTAAAATCAACTTTCCTTGTACTAATAACATGGCTGAATATGAAGCACTCATGGTAAGGCTTTGACAGGTAGTATAGTGGAACATATGTCATCTAAGGTTTATAGTGATTCATAGTTAATCAGCAGTTATGTCATAAACCACTTTCAAACCAAAGATGATAAGTTGATTGCCTATAAGGCCATGGATAAAAATCTCAAGCAATATATTTTCAACATCTAATTTGAACATATATCAAGGGAAAAAAATAGAACAATAGATTATATGTCTACCATTAGGTTGTTCATTTGACATATAGACATGGTAAAAGACTACCAATTTCTTGTTAAAAATCTAATAATGATAACTCATAAACATTTAATGGTCATAATGATCTATGATATTACTAGTCCCATCTCTACTTGGTATTTAGACCTTTACACTTATCTTCACAACCATATTTTACCACAAGACTTATCTTAAAAACAAACTAAATCCTTCATCTACAATTCCCAATGTTATACCTTACTAGAACTAACTTTATAACACCACATTTTCAATGGAACTCTACTTTGTTTTTTTACCTTCATTAGAATCTACCCTAGAATTATATGAATTTCATGAAGGGGTATGTGGATCCCACATTATCAGGGTAGTCCTATCCAAAAATATCTTGCATACTAGTTATTATTGGGCTATGATGGACATAGATATATTTGTATATGTTAAGAGATGTGATAAATGTTAATGACTTGCTAATCTAATCCATACCCTAACTAAGATTCTAAAACCAATGTAAATACCATGGCCATTTAATACATGGGGATTCAATCTCATTGGGAAGATAAAACCCACCTCAATAGATGGCCATAAATATTTTCTTACCAGCACAAAATATTTCACGAAGTGGGTTGAAGCTATACTCCTCACTTACATGACTAGAAAGCAATTTCCAAATTCATTTTCAAATATCTTATCTACTACTATGGTATCCCTTCAAAAATTATATCTAATAATGGAGGATCATTTAATAACAAGGATGTCAAAAACATATGTGCCAAATAAAACATCACACAACACTTTTCCATGGCATATTACCCTTAAGGTAATGATCAGGTTGAAGCATTAAACAAAACCATTGTCAACATCCTAAAAAATATTATCAATGATGTAGGTCACAATTGGCACCTTCAGATATTATGCACCCTCTAAGCATATATTACCAATCGTCATAATCACATAGGTGCCAGTCCATACTCACTTTTTATGACACTGAGACCATTCCCCACATTTTAAGTCAAGTTACATTCATTATGCATCTCTTTCAAACATGTTTTGGATGATGAAGACTATTGAGTAGCTCACCTACAATAACTAAATTTACTTTTTGAGAAATGCATGGATACAATGAACAGTCAATAGGTATATTATAACTACCTCCATGGCTAATACAATTAGCATGTGAAACATAGAGACTTTTAAACATGGTGATCTTGTCCTTAAAGAAAACCAAAAGAATACCATGGTTAAACAGAAGTATAAAGACAAGTTTAAACCAAACTAGGTTGGTCCTTTCATCATTGTTTTATACTATGGTACAAGAGCATACAAGCTCACCACATTAGAAGGGGACTAAATTTGATGAGCCTATAAACATTATACATCTCAAGCGGTACTATGCTTCAATCATATGATGTATTTTCTATGAGGACCATTTTAAGTTGTACCATATTAACCATATTCTTCCTTGTACCATACCATTCTACCATCTTATCATCCTATCATTCTACCTCTTATCATTATCATATCACTTAGCCATTTTAACATCCCATTATATTCATCTATCATGTTTTGATCATGTCCTATCCTAACTCATTTGACCTTGGTTCATCCATTGGGTCACATTCATCACAAAGAATCAGATCAATTTTAGTAGTTATTTCAAGCATTCCAGATAGAGGTAGTATTTTTAGTAGTAAGTTAAAAGTTTTTGAAGTTTCATCCTTCATTTCTTGTTCCCTGATTATTATGTTGTTTATGTGAGCTTGATTATATTTTCCTATAGGGGAAAATCAATTTTCACTAGTCTTTCTATTAATTATAATCTCTTATGGGCAACTTAGTATCATTAATATGATCAGTTGTATCCTAGTTATAACTGCCTATGAGAAACCTAGGGGCAACATTTTTTTATTGTGACTTGACATACCAACTAGCCATTTTTATGTTGTATTATTCCATCATACCAACTACACATGTTTTATTTTAATTGGTTGCTACACTAGTCAGATTCCTCCACTGTAAGGTGGAGATACTATTAAATAAGACCATTTTGAGACTATGTGGGTTGTGTTTGATTCACATTATGCTTAGCTCAGTCCCCCTTTCCATAAATCTATCACTATTTTGTGATTAACCTAAGCCACACTCTCACCTTTTTATGAACATCACTTCAAGTTTTCCATGCTCTTACCATTTTATGAGCTTGGACCATTTAGTATAGCATCATTCTCAATTGAGTTGGGATACTCCAAAATTCTAAAAACATTTGAAAATCATTTAGAAAAACCAAAAACATTGACCACTTCATTACCTTAAGGATTATGGGAACCCTTAATAAGTTACAAGAAAATCACTTGTCACTTAGTTTCCCCATCCTTTTTCACCTTTTTATCCCATACACTTACCATTTTTTAAGACCATTCATATTATTTTATCACATCCATCATGTTTTTTTCATTAGTTATCATTTTATTCCTATTTTTGGGAGAACTACATTCATCCTAAAGTTTTTTTTAGATATATAATCCATGTAACTATGTAGGTAGCATCCACTTGCCTAGTGCATATGGAGATAACTCAACCACCATACATTTTCTTATATTTTCCCATATTATTTGTTTGTTAAGTTATCACCTATTTTTTAAGGGTAATGTGCATCATATTTATTATTTGTTTGTTTATTTTTATTTGTTTGTGTTCCTATTTATTTTATTTCAGTATTATTGTGTTGATTAAGTCTATGTTTGTTCATTAGGTGATTCCTTATGCATTTATTCTTGAATCCATCCATATTAATAAGTCAACATTATCATCATGATTTTTATCATTGGTGAATTATTTAAATTTGATTATCAGATCATGAGAGTTAGTCCTTATGCATATTTCAACCAAGTCCTCATGATGTTCTATCATAATGCTTACCATCATGTGCTATAAAAAAAATAGTTTCGATAGGTATACATAGCAATGTTAGTATCAACATATCCTTGACACTCTTACTAGCATCAATCCTAATCCAATCCCAATCATATCTTAAATAGAGTAATTAAACAATGAAAGAATTTCAACCTTTGTTATTTTGAATGAGCATCTCCCTACTAAAACTTATCCCATTTCATCTTTATCCTCTATATCAAGTTGTCATCATCATATTATCAATCATCATATATCAATCATTTTTTTCATAATTGGGGTAAAATGATTATAACTACCTATGGGTAAATCATTGCACACCATCCCAAATGCATTTTCAATGATTCTAACCACCTTTGGGCAAATCATTATGTTATCACTAATTCTAATCATTTACCTTCTACTCACCTGGGGCATTTTTTAATCCTATTCATCTATCCTAAATGATTCCTAAATAGGTATATTTCCTACTCTAAAATTTTTACTTATTAGATCCTTATAGATGGATTAGTTTTAATGCCAAAATTTAAACTCCAAAAATATAATCAAATAAAAAAAATGCAATGAAATTAATAATGAACATGACACACAAGTTGATAATGAAGTTTATTTGATTCTTACATCTTCAGTTTCTCTAAATGATGAACTGATTTGTTATAACAATCCACTTGCAAGTACAAATTTGAAACTTATAAAACTATAATGAATCCATCATGAACTCAAGTGCCAATTGGTCCTATAGAGACCTAGACTAGTCTTAGAAGGCTTGCATAATGTTCCGGTAAGACCTCCCTACTTCACACCTTCATGTTGACTTCTCCTTTGATGCATGGATTCCAAGAGCCTCGACATAGAGCTAAGTCAAAATAGGCATCAATCATTAGATCCATAAAATGATCCTTTTCCATGACCTATAAGTAGTATAAACTCCTCAAATAGATCTATTACTAAAATACTTAGATTAACAATATATTGAAAATAATAGAGAATCATAGCTTTCATAGTCCTATACAATGCTCCTCTAGTGCTCCAAAAAAACCCATCCGCTCTTTAACCAAGATGTGAGTAATAAACACCAAAATTAGGATTTATAATCCTTTACAAATCAATAATAATAGTATGAAAAATCTAAATGTCTTTTAATACACTTGGAATGCCTTCACAATATCACTTAAGGCATGCATATTTGAATTAAGCTCAAATGCCTTTGCATGAATCAGGCTTGAGTGGCTTGAGTGTGAATTCCTAGAATTCTTATCAAGTTCTCCTTCCTCAAATAAACCTCCACCCCATTTATATAATTGTGTAAGGTCCACTTTTTAAGGTTTGGATAGTAATACCTTTCCAATATTTTTGGAATTTAACATTATCTCCCCACTTATCTAATATATATGGGATTCACCATTAGCTATGCCTTTAAATAAGGCTCATATGTGGGATGGAGTGAAATAATATTTTTTTTATTTATTTAAATGCTCTACATTTTGACTAGTCTATGCCATGTGTCCTATGAAAAGTTTTCAACATTTACCATGATAATTTTTCCATGTTCTAACATTAAATTAGTCCACTTTTCCATGTCATCACTTTTATAGGGTTTGACCATAACATTGACTGGTCATAACTTTCACATACGAACTTAGAATTGGTTTATTAAAAATTGTGTCAGAAAGATTGTGATGAATTATACACCATAGAACTTGTTCAAAAACATTCCAAGACCATCAATTTTTCTAGTTTGATCATATTTGACTATTTGTTAACCAAACTTTGAACAATGATAACTAGAGCATATGATGTCCATTTTTCATATTCCAATAATTTTTGAAAAGATCTTGATGATCTCTACATAATGGAACACATTTAAATAAAACTAAGGAACATTTAAAAATATCCTCTAGATCACCATAACTGGGATAGCTCCATATTTTTAATGATTATAACCACCTTTCAGATAATCATTATGTTATCATACCACATTTCCACTATCAAGGTCCAATCATTATAACTACCTTTGAGCAAACAATTGTACACTGTCCCATCTACATTCTCGGTGATTTTAACCAAATTTGGCTAAATCATTATGTTATCACCCCATCAATGTGTTATCATTTTTTTGGTCTTCTCATCTCACTTCTTTCTTTTGATGGACCATTTGTCTACTCCTTTTTCCAACCTCTCCCTCAAATGGGAAAGTATAGTTCAATCATTTCCATTGAAGTCAAAAGCACAATAGAGAATTTTTATTCTTTTAGAATACATTACTATGCTTATAGATTATAATTCCTTCCCAAATAGGGGAAACATGTAGACATCCAAAATTGGCCACCAGTGGATTCATACTTGACTTTAGATCAATTCTTACTAACCATTGAACATCTATCTTAAGAATTATATAAGCCTCAAATTTGGATTCCTAACCATGAAAATAAATCAATTTGGCCCATAAATCAATTAGGTCATGTAAATGCATACATTGAGTTAATTGAATACTTGAAAAATGTGAAACATCCTTAAAAATATTAATTAAAAATAAAATCATAATCAAATCATAATTAAATTCATCCATGAGCAATACATCAATTTTTAAAAAAGAAAATTCAAATATCAATAAATATCCTAAAAAAACATCTTAAAAATCTAATCATTATATTTTGTGAGTTTTCCAAATGCAAAATATCTCAAGGCATAACTATTCATGCTAATCATGAGATTTTATACACCTCTTAACCCTATTATGATTAACTAAGAAAACCAAGGATAAGATTTAACTCATTCTATGTCATTTCAAAGCCTATAAAATCAAGCCTAGAGCTATCTATTTTTCATGAGATCTTGGATAGAGTAAACTTATTATGTATGAATTTTAGCGTGAATGAAAACATAGTGTTATAGTGACAAAATCAAGCTAAGCCATCAATCCAACCATCATGCCAAAAGGAGATGGAGATAGCCAAGCCCCATCGATGAAGATCTTTTATGTACAATCCAAGCAAGCCAATGAAAAAATTTCTTGGATCAATCAAGGAAGGTAAGAAAAGTTATTATTTATTTTCATTTTAGATATGTTTTCAATTGGATTTTTCACTAAGATCTTCCCATGATCTACACCTAAATATGTTAGCTTTCTAGTGTTTTGATTTAATTTTTTTGAAACTAACACTATACTAACCTCTTCTCTTGAGTCAAATTCCTTGATCACAGGATCAAGGTGGTTAATAAAATCAATAAAGGAAAAGGCACTAAATAAATGCATTAGATATGATGGAATGAGGTTATCAGTAAGTCAATATAAGGAAGATAAAATAATAGCATGAATTATATGATCATGACATTGATAGAAACATATATTAAAAATAACCATAGGCTTACCCACCCAATTATTAATTTAACTTTTACTGCATGCACTAAGGGATATTCATGCTTCATAATTTTATACAAGAGAAGGTGTCAATAAATGATAGAGGGAAAATATTATGTGTATACAATTTATAGTGAGAATAATTAAAGGCATAATTATGAAAGTGTAGGATTGGGAATAGAATATGAATATATTCCTAGGTAAGACTATACTCCTATAACAACAACATAGGTCAGAAATATTAGTTGACTACAGACTTATTCACATTAACTATCATAAATTTAATATTAAAATTTATATGCCTATGTCTCCTAAATAGAATGGGATGTCTTGATTATAATATTTTCATGAGTATATCATTATTTTTCACATATTTGATTTGAAAACCTAGGTCTTTTCATGACATCTATAAACATACAAAAAAGAGAGAGGAGGGTGTAATGGTTTTAATATACCCATATCACACCCCTTATGGTTGAATAATACATATGTATCTATATAATAAAAAGAGGGAATCAAGCATCACATAGTTCTCCCACCTAGAGTGATTATGCAATTATGGCCCTTGACTATATATGTAGCTATAAATATTGATTTGATACTTGAAAATGACAAATATTGACTTGATTTGATATGAGTTTGACTTAGATTGTGATTGATATTAAATTTGGGTATAAAATGGGATATTTTCTAAATGTTCAATAATGTATAAGTGTTGAATAGATAGTGCTAATCTAAATGGTAAGTTTGAAATCAGGTATTGATTTGATTATATAGTGATACCTTATTATAATATTCATTATCTAAGCGTATGAAACATGTGTGGTAGCCTAATTATATATTTAAAAATTTAGAAACTAGACATTAATTAACATGGGATAAGGTTATTCTATATGGAAATGTCTATGATAATAGATGTGTTTGTCTAACATAGACATTTTTGGGATAATAAAGGATAGTTGTCCCAAGATGGATGTATTCTTAGAGTGATGAAACAACGGTTTAAGTATAAAACAAAAGACTTATATGTAATAATGAGTCAAAATATAGGGTCAAGACCATATATATAGGTGGATTAGAGGAATGGAAAGTGATATTTTTGTAATTTAAGTTGTTTAATATGTGCCAAAAATTAATATTTACAAGTTCTTGTGACCATATTTAGGTGTATAAATTTACCCTAACCCCCCATCTACCCATTTATTCTAGTAATGAATTTTATAAATCAAAAGATAAATAATTGAACCTATGCATGTACAAAACACATTGTATTTGATATGATACTACAATTATATAGGCCACTCAATATCAAAACCTAAAATAACACATGAATTAATCATTTGTCCATATTTCAAATTTTAAAAATATACATTGAGAAATTGATAGGATAGAAAGGAAGGATTACACCTATATGGAGATGAATCCAAGTTTATATTTTATTTTTAAAATATGCTTAACATTTGAGAAACATGCCTCCTTGTTCAATAACTTGGAGATATGGTTTCTTATATTGAACCATTGGAAAATTGAGAGTGATCAAGTCCAAATTTTTAATAACTAATAAATCCCTTGAGTTATAAAAATGCATAATACAAATTTTAATGGGGAAAATTACCTAATGTACTAATCCAAAATAAAGTGGAACCATCATGGGTTTTATAAAAGTGATGCCAAGGCCATTGAGTATCTCTAGATTGGAATGTACATTAACCATAACAAAAAAATAGAACATAATGAGTTCACTATAAATAGTGCCAAGGCTATTTAGTGTACTGGACTCAACTATAAATTATCCTTAAAAAATTGAATCACATATTTGTATACAAATATAGAATCTATTTGCATTGTTTAAAGAGAATAAAGACTCAAGCCCCCATCATGACCTTAGTTCTAATATATTTGAATTGAAATAAATTTTTGCCTTTACATTTTTAAATTGTATTGTATTTGATATGTGCATGAACTAGTATCATGACTTTTTAACTTTGAAATATGTATATATATGATTGAAAAAGTTCCATGGATCCCAAATCTATGATAAATTACAAATAATTACATGCATCCATATACTCAATTGTAACTATTTTTGAAACTTTTAAGTTTTATTCCTATAATTATTTTTGATACCCATGTAAATGCATTCAAGTGTGAATGAATATGTATTTTTTTTTGTAAAGTGAGTGCATATGTAAGTAAAATTACCCCCATAATTGTTTTCCTATTTTTTTAATATATTTGATATCTAAACTAATTTGAATCTTTGAAAATTTGTAATCTATAATAGATTATAAATTTTAAATTACTTTGAAATTTAGAAAAATTTATCCAAAAATGAATTTTTTATTCATAGAGGCTTGGATAGTTAAGATAATTCCACTATAATTTACCCCTTTTAAGATGATCTATTTATCTTGAAAGACACTCATCTAAAAATAAGAGTTATTGTATAGTGTGAGAAATATATAATCATGCATATCATGTCATAATCTAGAGAGTATGTTATCATATAATAGTGTAACTGTAGAATATATTTAACATATTGAATAAAAGGAATACAAGTATAAATTATAGATACATTTAAAAATGAGGAATTTAATAAATTACTCATCCCTAAATTAGAATACATAGTAAATGTTCATGATATAGATCATGACACCACTAAATAAGCACAAAAATTAAAAAACATAATGTCACATATAAGGTGAATATATGTATACAAGGGATATGTTCAAATGTTATGCATGAAATAAAAAATTGTATGTATATGGAATGGCCCACAATAAATGGATGTGTTAAAAATTTTCACAAGAAAATATCACACACATAAGGCCAAGGGCCACAAGAAAAAAAACATTCTCAAATTCCACATAATAAAATAGCACACACATTAGTTGATGGCCACATATAATAAGTAACAAATTCATATCCTTTTGTGTAAGAAATTAAACAACATCAAAGGATCATAGAACTAGTGAAAAATAATCTACATTATCCATATGTATTAGTGTGATATCATATCAATGTAGTGTATTTGTGTAGTGGAATGTAAAATATGGTTAACTAGAAAGACACTTGTGATATATCTAACTCAACATTATAGAATGGTCATAAATATATATAAGACACTATAATGTAACCTATAGCATAATATTCACCTAAAATAGGAATGAACCTTAGGTAAAGGGAATACAACATCTAATAATCCTTATATAAAATGTATGTCATGCATCACACTCGTATACCTCAAGAAATGCATGTGTGTTTGAGATATAATATGATACCTTCAAAAATAAGTGATAAATAACATATGAAAATAATTAAATTATAAACTCATGTCATAATGAAGTCTTGGTCTATTTATTTTTTAGAATATTTTTAATGATTTTTATTTTCAACATTTTTTTTTTTAAAAACTTTTTGAAACATTTGATTATTTGTATTTTTAACATTTTTTTTTTTTTTTATATTTTTAATATAAATTATCCTATGATCCCATAAATGGAAGTACCATGGGGTATGGTTGTATCATATAATTCAAAAGAGGATTTATATGAATGAAAAATTATACATGTATTTGGATCTAAATATGAAAAGGTATCATGTGTTGTAACCTAACTTTATTTATCACTACCCATAGTATACTTTTTAATTTGTGTAAATAAAGGAAAATTAGGACTTAGTGAAGTCTAACATATAATAATAAAAGGTCTAGCTACCTATGTTCAATGTGTGATATGTTAAAATATATATGGTACTTCCTTAGGATGAATTGTATAATATGAATATCTATTCGAATTTTGAATATTTATTTGATGTGAATATTTTTATCTAGGAGGGTGTAACAATATTATTTTAATTAAATGTCTATAAAGATTTTACATATGTGTAATAATTATTATGTAATTTTATTTTGAATAGGTGAAACACTTATCTTTTTATTATTTTATATAATGGGTGAAATAATTATCTATATATTATGATCTTTTTTATGTGTAAAAACAAACTATAGTGGTGGTGGGGGAGGATGAAGAGTTTCCATTTACTAGAGGATGCACATATCAAATACCTAGAACATTGACCAACTGATTAAAATGTATAATTTTAAGATATCAATGTATATTATATGCTAATTATTGTATTTTTTAATCTAATGGAATCTTAATAACATATTAAATACCCATGTACTTGGTAATACTAGAAATTAACTACCCATTGTTTTTGAAATAAATTAAAAAGGTAACACTATATGTATAAGAGTGTGCTTTGTATATCCATAGAATGTTTTGAATATTCTTGATATATGTTGTAAATTTTATTTTATTTTTACCCAAGAGTGTGAATATATGTCATTGTACATCTATTTTCACTTCCACCATTGTCAATCATGACACTTTGTATATGGTGTTTTTTGATATATGATTTAATAAATAGTGCATGCTTATCTGAATTATCTTTAAAAATATCACTATCATCAAATTTTATCATAGTATATGATTTGTGAATTACTATAAATATACTAATAATACCATTTATTTGATATAAATTTTTGAAGGAGGAGAGTGTGCATTGTATGCATTATGTACCTCTAGATTATTTGTATTTTATTTTGTGCCATGGTTTGGAAATGTACTATTAAAGATTTTAAATTTTCCATTATCCTTTTACTATGGTCTAGAATATTATATGGGTGTGATTATATCAATAGTATTGTGATCTATAAGGTCTTTTATTTTATGACTTAGCCTGAGGCACATGTTTTTGGAATATTTTATGCATTTATGGTAATCATAATAAACATCATTATTTAATCTTTTGTGTTGAGGCTTGGTCATATGAACCTATAATGGTGGAGGGATAGATATGATATTTAAATTGATTATTTTTTTAACAATACATGATGTGGTTGTGTTAATATTCAAAATTGGATCCTTGGTGTAACTATAAATTGAAGTTTGTGAATTGGTTGATACTACATTCAATGTCACTTTTACTTCATTATTACATCCATTTGGTTTGACCTTATAGCTTGGTTTTATTTAAAAATCGGTATTTTAAGTACATGGAAAATTTGGTACATATTTTATCTTGTTCAAATCTATGATTTGGATTTGTGTTCTTTATCTATATGACATAATTCATCAAAATATTTGAATTTTTTAAATAAGATAGAATCATGGAGTGGTGCTAGAAAATTGTGTGAAGATATATAATAACTCATTGTATTCCATATAATTTTTCATTTTAGCTATCATAGTTTCCTATCATAGAATATATTCATTGATTAGATAATTTTTCCCTTACATGAGTTTGTAAATTTTCACATAAGACATTTTCTCACCAATGTTGATCGAGAAGAATGATATAAACTAATATTCCACAAGATTAAATTCCTTAATGGATTGAGTTTTAAGGTCATTGAAACATCACAAATCACAAAATTTTAGGATTATTAGAAATATATTAGATAATGATTTATCATTGTATGCATAATCCAAACATCCTACATGAATTCATACAAGATGTTATTCTAGATCACCTTTACCTTGACAGAGTTGTAGATTAAGAGCTAAAAAATCGTGTTAGTAGCAGGTGAGAGTCTATCTTAGGTTCCAAAGTATTATGAATAAAATTATGGGAGTAATTTTAATGTGAGAGTCTATCTCAGGCTCCAAATTATTATGAATAAAATTATGGGACTATATTAAATGACTAACTCTAAGACACCTTTTTGTAATTATAACATCTTAGAATATAAGGCTATAATATTTTACTCAAGAGAGTTTACGTTAGGTGAGGTTGGTGATAGAAAATGTTTAGAAATAAAAATAGATGTGTATCGTTCATATATATAAATAATAATATTATTTTATTTTAAAACATGCAATTCTCCCATAGCTAGATATTATGAAACATATGTAATTAGAGGTCTAAATATAGGAATAAAATCAATGGTAGTAGCTTGAGTATTTGAGGTGGAAGTATGACATTTTGTAAAGGGTAACTCTTTTTTTTTCTCAAGATGATGAAATCATAACATGATGTGTAGTATTATATGCTAGGAGTAACTAGACAACCCTATCCTCATGTTTGGGACATTTATGAATTCCTTGAAAAAAATTAGAAAAACCTTTGACTTGTTGAAGATCTATCCCATTAACCTCATTGGGATCAATTTTATAGAATATATCAAGACTATCTTGCATATTTTCATTATATTTATTATCTTGTTTATCATTAACATCATCATCAATTTATACAAAACTTTGAATAGTTACATTATAATAGTGTTCAAAATGACTATATTATCCATTTTAGAAGAGATTAAAGGAATTAAAATATGATCTATATGAATTCCACAAAGTCTAGTACTACCACTTATAGGAATAGAGGATTTTACCTTCTTTAATTTCATGAAAATATGTAAAATGAAAAAGAAAATGGGTGTAGCTATATATGGTATGTTTTCTTTGTAGGCTCTCTAATATATTGATCTAAGTTCTAAACTAGTGAACAAGGACCGAAGGATATTAAATATAGACTATTCCATCATCTCATAGATGAATTATATTGTATCTATGGTGCATTGAGAGTAACTTCCTTAGGCTAATTTATTACGACTACACTACATAAAAAAAAGTTGAAAGGCTTCCTATATATGAAAAAGTAAAACCTAGGGTTTTTTTTATAAATTATGAGGTACATGGAAACTAAGATATATATGTAGTGCTATCTAATGTCATTAGTATTGGATTAGTGCCCCTCACACTATAACTCATGTATTAATGAATATTTATAATCCAAAAAATATAATACATTTAAATTTCAAAACTACCAAAACATATGTTTCAGAAAAATAACAAAAGAAACAAAAACAAATTTCAATTTGAAAACCAAATATTAAAAAAAATTATATTTGTGTATATAAATAATAAAATAATCTAAAGCCCAAGAATTTTTTTTAAAAAAACCCTATTTTAATATAATAATTACATGTGTTTACAATATGTATAAAATTGAAATAGAATCAAAATGATAAGGATGTACAATTATTAACAATTCTAATTTATAACTTGCTAAATATGGAAATATTTATTTTTTTGGAAAATACTAAGAAGGAATGTACTTATCTTAGATATAGGACTTTTTATATCTATTCTATTCCTAATAGTGAAAATAAGTAAAAATTAGGAATATGACTATGGATTATTAGAGGTAGAATTTATAACTACTTATATACCATGAGGTAGATGGAAACTAAAAATCTATATAGAATAATAGTGTACATCAGTTGTGTTTATTGACTCTAGAATTTCTAAGTTGATTGTGACTGATGACTGACATTGAAAATAGAGAAAGGTATAACCATGATAGTGTATGGTCAAGAATATAATTTTGATATATTCCTAGATAAAATATTTCTTATAAGATAACAACATAGTTCATCCATGTTCATTGACTATAGAATTGTTTGCATTTACTATGACAAAAATATGACTATTTTACCTTTTGTTATTACATATGTTGAGTAGGTAGATATGTTTATATTATAATATTTACACATGGATATCATTATTTTCATCATATTTTCATTAGAAAACCTATGATTCTTCATGAAATCTATAAACATGTAAATAAAATATAAGGGGAGTGTCATGGGCTAATATGAACCAGTCACACCCTTGGTGATTTATTGCTTCTTATGCATTCATATAATTTGAAGAGGGAATAAATCCACACATATTTATCCTACCTATATTTATTTATAAATTATGCTCCTCGAATATATTTATTTAGCTATAAATATGGCTATGATACTTTAAAATGATAATCTTGAATTGATTTTAGGTGATTTAGGCTTGGCTTGTGACTAATCCTTTTTCATTATCTTCAATTTGGAAATAACGTAATATATTTTATCAATTTCCAATGGCATATAATTTATCAATAGATTATGCCAATCAAGACACCAAGTGTTTTTAAATGAGGTTTTGATTTTATTATATAGTGAAAAATTTTAATTATTTTTTACCTTGCCTTTAAACATGTAATAAGACCCAAATAGATATTTAAAAATTTTGGAAACCTTTTTTTAATTAGCATGGGATGAATCCTCTCTAGGTTTACAATTCTATGATAGAGTACCTATCAATATAACATAAAATTGTCTCACATAATTTAGGACAACTATCCTAAGTTCAAGGTATTTTGAGTGTGATGTGACATAGGTTTGAGCATAAAATTTGAAAGTTTTATGTAGTATTTACATTGAATAGAGGGTTAATCCCACATATAGATATATACATTATATAAATTGAGAGTGAGAGTTATGCATGTTGAGTGGTTTAATATATGTCAATAATTAACTTTGTCAAATAATTTTAACTCGATTTAGGTGTCTACATAAATTTAATTACACTTTATTAAAAATTAACCATCATATATTTTAGGCTTTAAATAGTAAGTTCATAAAGTGACATTATTAATACTTGAGACTTATATTATTTTAAAAATACCTTAGTATACTTCATATAATGGGTGGATTTATACTTCATTTAAAAAAAACTTAATCATTTTCATAGGTCATCATGTAAGCAAATAAACATATATGACTAAATTTGAGTAATAAATCACTAAAATATTATCCATGATTGTCCTTATTATTAGATCTCTCATCGAAAGAATGAAAAATCATAATATTAATAATATAAACATTAAAAACCAAATAAATTTAATAAATTTTGATTGAAATAATCATCTCACTAAAAATGATCCATAATTTAAACAAAAAACAACATATTATGAATATAGTCAAACCAAAATTAATGAACTAGTGTCAAATTTTTATTGCATGTTAGCCATTTTTTGTATAAGTTATTTGAATTTAAAAATGTTAATACCAAGATAAACTTAAAATATAAATTATTTTGAATAAAAATGAAAAAATGCAAGACAAAATTGAAAATGTATGAAAACATCAAGTTCTAAAACAATAAAAAAAAGTAGTTAACTTTTCACCATCTAAATCCAAATCAATCAAAGGAATCCCATGATAATTATAATACTCAATATATCTAAAAGGAGTTTTAATCATGTCAACTCATGTTACTCCATTATTTTATTCATCAACCTTTGATTTTAGTTTCTTCATGAAGTGAATAACCACTAGTAGGATGAAGGGCTAATAGAACATTTATGACTTGAAGAAACAACATAAATTGCATAAATGGAAGGTTTATAAGCTTCAATATTCAACAAATAATTGTATTTAGGTTCAATATCAATAGATGGAGTTATCTCATTGATTATTTATTACATTTGGTGGGTTCAAATACTTGTTGAATCATGTCTAAATGGATAAAATATCCAAATACCTCTATGAAAAGTTTAAAAAACACAAGTGCCAAGGATGGAAAATAACTATGAGGCATAATATTTAAATTTTCCATAATGTGGGTTCAATAGCATTAAAATGATGAGAGACATGAGTAATATGGCTAAAACCATGAATCAAGGTGTTACAATCTCTTTATACACTAAAGAGCCTGACTTGATAATTGTCTTGAAAATGTGGCACATTATCATGTTATTGATACTCTCTTCCCCAAAAACTATTCCTATCAAATCTTGGTGAGCATCTATTCCAACATGACGTTTTTCCTTTTAAATGAAAAAAATAAACATAAAAGAAAAAATATATTTATTTATTTTCAAATATATAACTTAACATTATGTAACATCACTACCATTTCTAAAAAATAATGAGAGAAAACTATCTGTTAAGAAATATGATAACCTGAAATAAACTCATCGAAAGACAAAGCAAAAAATTATCATTAAATTTTTTTAGAAATGTTCTCAAACACAAAGATAAAATATGCAAATTAAGGGTTATCATCTAAATAAATACATGATACATTATAAGAAGTTTACTATACTTATAAAATATTATGGAAACCCCTTTTAGATGACTACAAAAAAGATCCTACTATACTATATCATATAATACCATTTGAAGATGTGAATCATCATACTATCATAGAATAATATATTATCAAATGAATCAACATGAACATATATTAACTTAATAAATGATTCTTACAATTAAATTAAATGATCATTTAATGAATGTGTTGATTCCTCAATGATTTAAAGCTTTTCAATTTTATGAAACTTCAATAAAGTCATGCAAAACCTAATATATAAAAATTTACCTTCAAAAAATATCAAAAAATCTTCTCATTCAATATCTTTGAACAATGAAAACCCATGTATCTTTCCATATAACCATTTTAAATAAATTCATCCTCAAACTATACTATCAAAACAAAATTTCAACTACAACACATGGAAATAAGAAACCTATGTAATCTATATAAATAAATAGACTAGTTTTGGAAATGTCTATATATATTTAAAAAATTAACATGAAAACCATAATATTTTTCTTAATAACAATTTTAATATATACCATTCATAACTACATTCAACTATGTAAAAAAAATTCAATTCAAACCCTTTTTATACAAGAATACATTCCAAATAGAAGAGATACATGGTTAAATGTTTTGCCTTGTAAATAAACTTCTTATAAAATAAATAATAATCCAAGAAATGTAGTAAAAAATAATGAACAAAATCTCAAAATATCTTTGAAAAATTATCAATGAAAAAAATCGTAGAGTATGGCTTCCATGGGAAGATTTAACAAAGTATTAAAAATTATAAATTAAGAAACAAGATCTGAGTATACCTCCAATCTCATGATGCATTATTTTTTATCTTAAAATAAAAAGTGGTCATTAAATTATTATCATGCTTTTTACCTTTTTAATAAATTTAAGTGATTGAAAAATTTGCATTATTTCTTATCAAATTACCTTTAAAACTCCTTATTTATTTTTAAAATATGCATTTTCTTTGCTAAAAATATCTACTACCTCCAAAAAATCAACCGACTATTATATGTAAATTTAAAATATAAATACCACACTATATTTTTGAGACCCAAGAAATTAAGTAATGTTTAAAACATTAAATTTGAGGCATGTTTTAATGAAACTAAAATACATATGCAAATATAAACCATATTCAATTACTATTGATAACATGACCATGTAGACCATAGTCTAGAGACAATGTGTTTTAAGTTTTATATAGTCTAATACTATGTTTGTAGATCTTACAACTGAATATATTAAGTCAGAATTTATGTCTAAATACTCAATATCTTAGGATATGGTTTAAGATATAAAAATAAGTTAGGATTTTTGAATCTTAATATCTCTAAACAAAAATGAATATTAAACCTATAATTCTTGGACCTATTCTTATACAATATAGTCTAAGGTGATCCTAATGTATAAACACATCGATATTTAAGGTGTTTGAACTTTTAATCCATGGATAATGATGAAAAAGTTTCCAACATTAATATGCAAATGTATAGGAAAACAATTATTCCTTTTTAAAAAAAATTATATTTTGGATAATACAAAATGTGACATTTTCATATATTAGTTATCAATTTTTTTTAATCACTGACACTATCATTTATAGCTCATCACTATTCAAACATTTTAGAAGATAAAGTCCCATTGATCTAAACACTATGTGGTGTTAGGTTTTTAAACACACACACACACACACACACACACACACACACACACACACACACACACACACACACACACACACACCTTTTTGACTAAAAAATCTTTCTTGATGTATTAATGATGCAATGAAAACATTGAATTCTTCAAAGATATGGTACTCATAGATAATTATAGTATAAAAAAATCAAGTATGACAATCAGCATACAATTAAAAAATAAGTGTGGTAAACTAAGTCAGCCCTTGTCATGTAAAATGAATTCATTGTGATATTGTAAACTATTTTTTAAAAATTTTCAAAAAAAAATAAAATTCACTAGGGTATAGAAGTTCAAGATAATAAAACTAAAGGTTTATTACACTTAATGAACAAATGACTTGCCAATATTTTTTTATTATCTTAGTGTATATTTAACTATATAAATAACCTAAAACATTTGAATAATTCATATTGCATAAGATTTATCTAAGATACACATATAAAATATAGAATAAAGAATTATTTTACCCTATTTTTGATTTAATAGTGTTAAAATGTATGAAACTTGATAGATCTATGTAGATTTTAATATATGGTATTTAAGCATAAATTTGAATTTAAATAAAAATTGATTGATAAGTTGTATATACTAAATATAATAAGTATAACCAAATACAATATACTAAGCTTTTTTTATTTCTACTTGACTATAGTAGTTGTATGATAGTGGAAATCAAGATAGGATAGGATTATGACAACCTAGATCTAGATCTAAAGTCTACAAATATTTTTGGATGGGTCCACATTCTTTAGACAACAACAAAGGTTGGTCATGATTATCAATTAACAAAATTATGATTATTCTACCACCTAAAAAAATGTCTGTTTAGAGGGTTGAGATATTATGATTATGTAAATTACACACATATAATTTTATTTTCTCTCTTTTCTTTGAAAAACATAAATGTATTTTGTGATAGCTTAGAAACCTAAAAAATAAATGGGGAATGTGTAATGGTATGAGTTGACACTAGTCACCCCTTATGATGATTGACTGTTACCTACATATATAAATAATTTGAAGAGGGAATCATGCCTCATGTATTTCACCCACTTAGTGTGGAAAAAAATCATTGATTATTTTAAAATGTTTATTCTTAACATCATTACAATGCTAGGTCTATTCCCATTTATCTAATTTAAAATCCATAAGAGGGCCTTCACCATAGTATAAAACATTGAAAATTTCATAAAAACATCCATATTTTGACTGCATTAATCCATAAACTACTTACAAGCACTTGTCATGCCTTTTCTAGTAGTCTTTTTTTTTAAAGGACTATGCTAGGCAAAACATGGATATATTGCAACCTTGTCCCCTAGTGGTAACTTATTTACCACACTCTAATGGTCACTTTTTCAAATATCTACATTTCAAAATGGTTCTCCTATGTATATTTTAAATTTGGTTAGCTACATTATTCTAAATATTCCCTATAAAATTAGGTAATGGAATTCACTTTAAACCTAATAGCAGAATTATTTAAAATCACTACACATTGAAAAAAAGAGAGCCATTTATTCAAATTTTAGTTATAATACATTCTAATAGTTATAATCTAAGTTTGAATTTCATTTATTACAGCTCAAGGGAATCCATTTCCAAGCATCTCAATAAATCTTTTAGCTAGTTACATACAATTTCATAATCACATATCACACAATCACCCTAAGAATGGGAGAAACATTAGCTCGAGGCCCATTTGGGATATGTAGGTAGCAATCAGATCACATAGGGTTTTTTTGAGGTTACCTAGGTCATTCCCACTACCCTAATTTTTTATTTATTATTTTATTTCTCTCTAATCCATGTGCATGACTAGGGTTATTTATTTTTAGGTTGTTGGTGCACCTATTTGGCTCTCACATAGAATAAATAGACCCTCGTAAGTGTCACAAACAAAAACATAAATAAATTAGGTGTAAATTCAAGTTAGACATGGCTATAATCAGTATACAATGTTGTAGTGAGGTCTTATCTTCATAGCTTAGCCTTTTCCCAACATAACTTATAATTATGTTTTCATATGTGACATATTTCACATGTATTTTTAAGTAGTTTAAAGTCATTATAAACCTTCATAATAAACAAAAAAATTATTTTATGGAGCTTTATATAATATTAGTCTCATTTAATATTTATATAAATTTTATAATTATGTAAATTTTTTGTTGCATAATGTATTTTAATATTATACTTGTGTATTCCATAATTTCAATTTCCATAGTTGTAATTTTGAATAAAAAAATTATTCAAAATATTTCACATGATTTAACCAAAAATATTTTTTCTTTAATACATGGATTGTGTAAACACTATCTCTCTCATAGATTAAACATTCTTGGGAATCCACTATTTTAGGAACATTGCTTGTTTGTTGTTTTCCTTATTATTTTCCTTGGATTTCATATTTTTTTTATAAATTACTGATAATGAAATAAATCAACATTCATACTTAGATAAAATATAATACATAATGATTCAAATTCTTTGAGATTTATTTAATCCAACAGTCAATAAGTTTATCTTTTCACCTTGGATGAATCTAACATTGTGGCTCTTTCTTTCAACATAGACTTTAAATATAGTGATATCTACATATAAAAATTATTTGATTTCTCTTTTCTTTAATTTTATATTTATTTTTATTGTTTTAGAAACTATGTACACCCATTTTTACAACTACATAATTATTTTCATGAAGGGATACATGTTGTTTAGTTAACAAACATCATTGTGTGAGGGGTTTATTATAATACTAACAGCCATTATACATCAATAAACACATACTTTAGTTTCCACATACATCATAGTGTATCAAAAATTCATAGGGTCCCTTGTTTATACCATATGAATCCTACTTTAATGATTTAATTAATGTTGTACTTAAGAGGACCATATCACCTAAGTAAGTTACTCTCATCATACCTACTTTTTTTAATAAAAAATTCCCTAATTTCATCACTAAAATCATGGAACATATTTTCAATCTAGAGTCTAATATTTTTCTTTTGGTAAGTTTGTGCCTTGGGCCTATTATAATTGTTGGTCTGATTTAAAAGAGTCTTTGTGGTAGGCTGAAATCATCTTGATTTGTCTTGATTTTTTATTCTTACCAATTATAAAATACAAATATTTATCTTATAAACATGGTACAAAAGTATTGTAGCTATAACTTATTAATATTGGAATTTTCATGAATATAATAAGTCTTGGTCTATCTTCATCAATGTTCTAAAATACATTTAAAACTTCCATTTTGAAGACCATTTTTCCTTAAATTTAGGTAGATTTTATAATTATTTCAAGGATTTTCATGATCTTTTATTTAGTAATTTGGTCCATATATTTTTGTTTTCAAAGTATAATGACTAAGTATTTCCATGGTTTCAATTTAAGTCTTAGTCACTTTTAGATAGTGGACTGGGTTTGATATTAGAGTTAAACATAATGCTTATTTTTATCCATAGACATGTTGTCCTTTGTCTTTATTTTGGTCTTACCTTAGTAATTTTTTTATCAAATTTTAAATTCAAAATATAATGGCTATTTTTGTTTCCTTCCAAGCCAATGGTCACCTTCCTTCCCACTTCTATGGGAAAATAAGGAGTTATCACTTGTCCTCATTCACTTCCTCATGCCTCTTCAGGACTTACTATTTTTTATTAAATATTTTAAATTCCTAGGATGAGGAAATGTGGAATAATATAACTTTTCCACTTCCTTAGGCCCTCTTAGTTTCCTTGATATACCAAAGATATTCTAGATGCACAGGATCATGCCACATGGTGTAATGTTGTTTTAATTAAACCTTTGGATAGTCTATCTAATGTTTATCATTATTAAAGATCTTATATTATTGATATCCTACCACATGGCATGATCCTATTGTGATACTCCCTAGAATGATATATATATATATGTTTACAATCCTTCAATGAGCCTCTCAGTGAGTGAGATCTTGACATATGTCAATATTTAACTTCATCAAGACTATAGAGATCAATAATATGTGTGGATGATCAATTATGCCATGAATTATTTAATAGATACCTTGTAAAATAAAAATTCCAACAAAATGACAATATGACATCCACATAATCATTTCTTGGGATTAATTTTGATGGTTGTCTAGCCTATCAAGACTATTACTAGCCAAGATGATTTTATATTGAGCTAAATTTTTAAATCTACTTAATTACATGGATTTTAGGTGATTATAATATTTTTATACATGCTTTAAAGTTTCCTCTTTTAGTGAACCATCGTTGGAATTTTTTTATATTTTATTCTCTAATTTAGCTGGATAGATTTAAGAATGGACTATTTTGTTTTTATAATCTAACAATTTAGGTGGATTTATCCTATGGTTCTAATTCATTTTTCACTTTAATTTGGACCTAACATGTATAAATGATTATGTCATTCCATATTTTGACTTAGTCATTTATATTTTTGATAGAATCACTTTCCTTTTATTTTCACATTTTTTACTTTGTCATTTTTTATATAATTTGAACTTTAATGGATTTATCTTATTTGAATCATAATGACTAGTTATTTTATTACAAGTTTAGATTGAACAAAGAGCTTCTACCTATTAAGATATTAGGGATCCACTTCTCTATATCACCTTACACAAAAGAGCTACATGTGAACCTTCCAAGTGAATGGGATGATTCCATGTGACAATATCTCACTTCATTATGACCTAGGGTTGATTAGATTAGTAATATAGATTCGAGGTCAAGTGAGTTCTTATAATGAGGTTTCATGTCAACATCTTAGGGATTTTGGGTATTCATTACATTCAACATCAAGATATGACCTATAAATACTCAATTGAGTGGGATATTTCCACTTGCCAAGTTCTCATTGTACCATGTGTAAGGAAAAATCAAGATGATTTAGACCCTTAACCATGCTATAAGTTACAATAAAAATTCCATGCAAAAATATCCTGACACTAATGGATACATTATATTTCATGAGCAGTGAATCATAGACATGTGTTGTGACTTTTATAAGAAATATAAGTGGACCCCCATGAAAAATATGAGAACCTATATCTGACAACCATATTTCCCATCTAAGACATCAATATCTATAAATTGGACGATGAGTCCAATCAGATTTATGTAGTCATAAATTATATTGTTGTCTACAGCAAGAGAGTTTATGGAATTTAGAGTTCAAGGAAAATAAAATAGTGGCTAAGTTAGATGATGATGTGCACATCAAGGTCTAGAGATAAATGCCACAAAAAGACAACTAAATTCCCTGATTAGGAATGATTATCATAGTAAAGTGTATGGTCAAGTTCCTAGAGGATTTTTCATAGCTTGTAGATAAAGTTTTCCTCCACATTTAAAACAATGATAGTCCATCAAAATGAGGAAGATTTAACTTGAACCTATTTAAATTAAAATAATGTGTTACTCCAATACTACCTTGCTACAAACATTTAATGTAAAAAGTATTCATTTAAATGAGTCATTGTTGTATTGAATATGAGCACATAAAGAATATAACAATCTCATTTGGTTCCTTGTTACTATAATTTAATAACAAGTTTATTTTCTTATTTATGGCATCCATTTCCTTGAGATTATTTATTTGTGCATCAAATATGGGTCTTTTATCTTGACCTATGTATTTAATATTTTTACCCACTTCATGAGTTGAGGGGTTATCTCCATCTGTGGGTTGAAATCTATATAAGGCCAACATTTTAATTGAGTTGTGGGATGGGACATTAGATTTAAAGAGTAGAGTATAGAAGTAGACACTTATTTTCTACCATTTCTTACTTTCCTAGTTATTTTTTCATGTGAGCAATGCTATTGTGGAGCATTTTTTGTATTTCCCCTAATCGTGGTAGATCTAAACATTGGGTTTTCAATATAATATCTATCATGTGAAATTTTTGAAAGACTATTGCTTATTATCTATGCATTTATATGGTAATTTTATCCATATTTAAATAGATCAAACTATTTCATCATCTTTGTTCATGGTTATGTGCATACTTGTCAAAAAATAGGTTGATTTCATGGATGTTATCTAATTAAATATATCAGATTTATCTTCAGTACAAAATAAGCTTACATCTTTATATTTCCCCTTCTATTTTACTATTTTTTATATAGTTATTAGTGTAGATAGATTATATTCAAATTAGAAATGTGTGATTACATGTTTATCTTGATTCTAAACCTTGTCATTATTTTTAATTCATTGTTGAATCCATATATGTATATAAAAATATTACATTAGTTGTATTTACATGATATCAAAAATATTGATTACTTAGGTAAGAAGCTCACAATACTAGAATTTTATATCATTTATCTAAACATATTCAAAACATTCTCCTTGAAATGGAATAATTTCCCATCAACCATTAGGTTACCCTACAATCTAGGACCTAAAAGTAATAAACATTGGGGAGATTTTGTATCCTTTTAGGATGGGTTGGGTGGATTTACACCCTACCTAAGTTGGTGTGCCAAATGAACCATCAATATATTAGTAATATAAGTAGGGCTAAGATGGAATTATTTGAAGATCTATGAATGGAATTATTTTAAGATCTATGATTGGTTTTGGTTTGAAACCAAGGTTTTAGTTTTAACATTGGGGAAACAATACCTACACTGAGATATTCCAAGTTTTAAATATTGAAAATAGAAGGATTATCATGAGTGAAAATTCTATTAATGGTGAATTTGAACTATTATACCTCACTAACCATAGACAAACTAGATATGATAAAGGAAAATCCAATATTAGATATAATCATTCAACCAATGTTTATCATATGACTATAGTTTGTTTTGTCAATAATTTTCTACTCCTTTAAACCCAACAATGGCTAATTTTTAGCCTAGTGGACATAAATTCCATTTAAATATTCAAGGTATTTCTTAGGATTTTATAAAGAATATCAAAAAAATTATTCAAAATAAGTGCAAGATGGGATTCAAACTACTAAAGAACATATTCAAGATTTTAAATATGCCATCATAAGAAATATGGTCCAAAATGAAGACGTGGCTTACTACTTGCTTATTCCTTGGATGGGATGGATTATCATTGGTATCTTAGCTTGCCAAATGGATCCATAAACATTTGAAACATCTAGTAACCATGTTTTTGAATCACTCTAAGGTATCTATTTGTCATGCCATCAATTTCTTGTTGCCCATAGAGAACTAAATGAGCCAATGAGTATGTTTAACACCTATTTTCATATGATATATAAGAGGTTAAAGGATCCATATACCCAATAGAAGTTGATTATATTCAAACATGCATAAAAATCATTAGACCCAATATCATCTATGTTCCTTATAAGAACTAAAGCAATTCTTACATATTTGTCTTTATACTATAACAAATCAATCATGTTGAGTGAAATATTATGTCACAAAGATATGGTTTTAGTCCACTACCATTATTAGGACAAATAGGAACATAAAACCAAATACCAATGATTAATTAAACACCTATACATAATACACTAGTGATGAATCTGATATAAGGATCTATATACCCAAATCAAAACATAATTTACAATATAATATCCTTTAATAAAATGCCTAGGAGTCAATTTATTATTCAAAATTAGTTGTTTCCATAACTAGGTAACCAAAAATTTCTTCTTACACCCTAAAACAACTCCCTTTTTCACCTGACATGACTGGTCATGAGGTATAACTCATAATAAACAATTAGTCCCATCATTTTTAAATAATCAAATACCTTCTAATGTGGTTCATAATCTAATAAAATATCTTTTACATGCATTTTTTAATGCTAAAATACATATAACCAACACAAATTATTAGAATGGTATGGGGAATAATCAAAATAATAATATAATTCTTGAGTTAGAAATCTTATAATAGTTGGTTAGAATATTGACCAGTGATGTAGTAAATTTATGGAGATTAGTAATTGAAAATCAAATTAAGTATAACCCTAATAAAAACATAAATTTAAATTTCCAAAGGATTAATCACCAATGGAATACCAAACCTAAAAATGGAGGTGTACCTTCTCCCCTTGAAAATGCAAATCACATAAACAACAATGTTATAAATTATATACATTTCACTAATTTAGCCTCAACCACTTGATGTAGATTGCCTTATATAGTGGATCATGTTGAAACTGATTGTGTTTATTTAATGTTAGTCTCAAACATATTTTAGAAGGAAATGGATAATTTGGAAAAAAGTGTGTTTAAATAAAAATAACCAAAATCAAACTATAATAAATGCAAGTACACCCTTAATTTTATAATTGTATGAATTCCCAAGTGAGAGTGATAATGAGACAAAAAATAAATTAGATGAATTTTAGGATTTTAGTAAATTTCAAAGAGAAAATAATTACATGTTAAGGATAAATTTAAATCACCTTTTAAAATATATACTCCTCCAAATAACACCCACATTCCACCTGATGTAAATTGAGATAATAATCAATTTCCACTAAAACGTTCTAACACATCTTCTCAATTAAAGAATAATGCCACTCCCCTACAAGTTGATAAGTCACTGTAACATAACAATCCAAAGATGATGTTAGTTTCTATCATTAGTGTATAAAACAAAAAAAATTAAAGGCAACTGAGATTCTAAGCCCATGTACTTAGATGAGAAAATGACTAACAAATAGATAATAAGTAATAAGACAAGAGAACCCTATTTAAACATTATTTGATATCCTTTATTTATAATCATCATAAAAATGTTTTTGTGCTTGGTTTGTGAATAATTGAAACTTGGCCATACTAGTACTTTATGGGTAGCATCTCACCTTGTTCACTTGTGGTTTGTCTTGGTGAATGAAATTATTATGAAACTTCTTATCAACAATTATGTATGGTAAGTTTGGATTTTATAATCTTGTTAAAGAATGTTTATGGTCTAGGTATTTATAATATGACTAAAATGATATGGACCATCCATACTGAGGTCAAGATGAGTGTTCCCAAATTAATTCAACTTTTGAGACTAATTGTAATAAATATTGAAATTAATATTTGGAAGAATGGATAAATCAATAGGCATGGTTCAACATTGCTATTATTTGTTTAATTTATGCTGATATTTTTCATTTTTGACTTTGAGGCTAATGACATCATCATGACATGTGTTTTTTATATTTTTTGAGTTTTTGAATTTACAAAATAAAAATTCATTAATTTGACATATTTTTTTTCACTTAAGCATTTAATTGGATTTAAATAGTTAAGTAAATATAACTATATTTTTTGAGCTTTTAGAATTTGATTAAGTGTCATGCACTATTGGTCAAAAACATTAATTTACTAGGTTGTTATTTGAGTAGAAGTGAATTGGTAATAGGTTATCATTGCATATAGGGTATTCCCTAAAATAGGGAATCCTTAACATGAATTATTGAATTTACATCCAATGTAAAAATTACTTTGGATGATTTGATGATTTCTAGGCTTAATCTACTTCATTAGCTAGAAATCAATCTTATGTCTATTTCAATGTTGAAGTGGGCAAAAAAGAGTGTCTACATTTTAACCTAGTTTGAAAAGACATTGTAATACATAAGCATTTTAACATCTTATCAAAGAATTAAAAAGTCATTGATTAAAAAAAATTAATTTTTAAAGGGAATTTTGAAAACCGTAGGTTTTTACAAGCCAACAGCCATAGGTTGATACACTAGAGGGTAATTGATGAGTCATAGTGATGTAGGAACATCCTTATTGGATGACATGTTTTGAGTTTATATGATTAAAATATGTTTTGGTCATTTTTTTAATGGTTAATTAGGTTTTTTATAGGTTTTAAGAGTCTTTGGACACAACTTAGAATGTTTTCCAATTGTCTAGAGGTGTTTAGGTAGGTTAGTTTTCAAATTTGGCATTTTCCCACCAAATTCATAATTTGAATTTTTGAAAGTTTTAGGTTTAGTTTGGGTATTTTAAGAGTACTTTGAAGGAATCATCAAGTTGGCCAATGGTTGGGAGAGACTTATAGAAAACACCATGTGCCTATACATGGATCGTATTCGTAAATGTATGCACAAATCCCTTTTGATATGTGTGCCAATATTCAACATGCTTGTTAGTGACCATTAGAAGGTCAAGATTTAGTTAGAGTAGTTATAGTTAGTACAAAACTAGTAAGTTTTTTCTTTTATTATCAATTATCATGATTTAATAAAGGAATAAATGTACCAATACCAAATAAATGATAAAATGAGACTCTTAAGTTTGATATGTTTTGGACTGCAACTTTATTTTTTGTATATAGAAATGGAGAATGACTATGTTTTGAAAGTTCCATGAAGGGAAATCCAATAATAAATTATTTATAATGTCTAATTTGAGATTTTTGAGTCTTTTACATGATCATTGAATATTTTTATTTAATTCATGTGATTTTTTTCCATTCCACTTTACAAACTAGACTATATAGCCCTATTTAGATTCACTTGGATAGATAGTTAACATACAGAGAATTATGAAGAGTTGTATCAGAAATGTTGAAAGTTATGGTTATTTATTCCATAAAGTGTGTGGAGTATTTATATAAAATTTCAATACTTTTTACAGTTTGTAAACCCCTTTTTGAATTCAAAACCCTCAAGACTATACTCACAGACCCTACAGATTTAGACTACATACATCGTGGGATAAAAAAAAAATTAATAGAAAAGTGAAATAGATGTGTGAGAACCAAAAAATAAGGCTTGGTTAAGATGAATAGTGGAAATTCAAACCTTAAAAATCTCTCAAATCCATTTGACATTTTTTGTGGGACACCAAAACTCATTTATATTCTTCTTAGGCTCAATTTGTCACAACTAACCATGAACTAAGGTTTTGAGTCAAAAAAGAATTTATAAGTAGATAACATTGGTGAAATTTAAAAAATATATATATTTCAATAGGTTTTCATGTATTTTAAGTAGTTTTCAAGCTGGTTACTTACATAAAAGTATAGTTTTAGAAGACTATGTTGAGACAGGGGACAAATAGGCCTAAACATAGACCAAAAAGGCAATTAAAAGGTGATTTCAAGATAGATATATGGTAATAAGCTTTTTATAAATTAATTAAATCATATAGGGTGTTGGGAAATATAATTATTTCTTCAAATCTAGTTTGTATTGGACCATATAGGTGAAAAGGTAAAAAAAAGGCTATAAAAGGAGCCTGTCAAGAGGTGAGAAGTAGTGTATGATATGAACTAATGTTTTGAGGGGTTTGTAAGATGAATTTGGAGTCAAAAAATAATATAAAGAGAATAAGTAATATTAAAATATCCATTTAACAAAATGTTAAATTTAATAACCATTAATTTGTATTTGAACCCATGAACCTTTGTCATAAGAGTGGATATTGAAATAAGGAGAAGTGTGAATTTATTTATTCATCCTATGAATCATTTGGTATAATATATTATGATTAATTAGGAAGGTATTAAGGACACATTGTATATTAATTATGAGGAGTATCATCAGCCAAATTTAGGTTACAAGTATTGGATGCATTGGTATTAGAAGTGAGGAATGTACAAGCCAGGTTGCAAGCCATAGAGTTGGCACGGAGGAGAGAGATGAATAAAGGTGATTTTAGTGAGGGGGATGATGATATTAGTCATGAATAAGTATCATATGACTGATATTAATTTTTATTTGAATAAATATTCATAAGAGGAGTCCTTGGAGTGATATCAAAACCCAAGATGGGTACCCATGTATGAGGGTAGTCTTAATGTGGAAAAGTTAGTTCATTGGATCATAGCCATGGATAAGTAGTTTTATTAGGAAGAGTTGAATGAGATAAAGAGGGTGAATTTTTAATTAACAAGGTTTAATTGTCATGCATCCTTGTGGTGGTATGACATACAAGAAGAGAGAAAAACAAGGGGAAATGATAAGATAAGGTCATGGGATAGAATGGTGGATAAGATGAAAGGAAAATTAATGCCTAAGGAATATTAGAACCACTTGTTTATGAGGTTAAAAACCTTTATGAAAAATGATATGATGGTGAAAGAGTACATAGATAAATTATACAAATTAACCATATGATCATGACACATAAAGGAGGATGCAGAGAAAGTTACTAGGTACATGAATGGTTTGAAGCTTGGCATTGAATATGAGATAAGTATTTTTTCACATAGAATAGTTAAGGAGGCACATAAATATTAATTTAGGGTAGAGTATAATTTTTAAAGAATGTATATTCAAATAATTAGGGGAAAATGTGGTAGAAGCCATAAAGGTAGAGGCCAATAAAAATGAAGAGAACAACGAGGTAATAAAAGTCAATGGCAAGATCAAAGCAAAGAGGTTGGTAGTAGTTCAAATAGTTCAAGCCCATAAAATAAATTTGGATATGGGTATAGAGGTGGTAGATCATAGGATAGATAAAAATCTAAAAATTGGTTTATAGGTAAGTGATTCAAGTACAGTAAATTTATAGGACATAGGTCATATGAGTGTCAAAAATACAATCAAACATGTAGTTCTTGGAGTGAGAGTAGAAACCAAGTGGTTAAGTGAGAATATGAGAGCATAGATTCCTTTCCTAACTATGTGTAAGAACATAAAATAGGGGAGAGATTCCTAATGTATATATTTCTATGGAATACCATACATGGAGAGAGAGAACCACCACAAAGAAAACATTATTCAAGACCATATGTAAGAGCAAAGGTAAATGCTACAAAGTCATAGTGGATAATGGTAGTATGGATAATATAGTGTCTTGCTTGATGGTGTTTAAACTAGGATTAGGAATAAATAATCATATAAGTCCATACAAGGTATATTGGATTCAAAATAGTCACCAAGTCCTAGTGAATGAATAATGTTATGTATACATACATATAGGTAGATATAAGGATAAAATCTTATGTGATGTCATTCCCATTGATTTTTTCCACATAATTCCTATTAGACCATGGAAATATGATAGGATATCTTTGAATGATGTGATATATAAAAATTACACCATTAATAAGGATGGTTGTAATCATTCATTAAACCCATTAAAGGATAGTCAATCATGGAAGGATACACTAGGTAGTGTGATGATGTTTAGAGATAAGGAATACCTACCCAAATAATATAGTTATAATAAGACAAAAATGAACATGATAATTTCAATAAATATCCAAGATGAAGCCAATGTGTCACAAGTTGCCAAGGCAATAGGAGAAGAAGGTACATCAGTTGACAAGCATTCAAAGGTGTTGAATGCAATCAATAAGGAATTGTTATAGTCAGACCATCAAGGTGAGTTGTTTTCAAATCAACATTTGGTAGGGTCTTTTTCAAGTTTGTCCTATCACATGTCTTTCATGATGGTGTTTAAACTAGGCTTAAAAATAAACAAGAATACAAGTCCATACAAGGTCTCTAGGATTCAAAATAGTAACCAAGGCCTAGTGAATAAACAATGTTATATAGACTTACGGATATGTGGATATAAGGATATAATATTGTGTGATGTCATTACCATTGATGTTTTTCACATAATTGTTGGGAAACCATGATAGTATGAAAGGAGAGATTGTCATGATGGGAAATCTAACACTTACACCATTGATAAGGATGGTTTCAATCACACATTAAACCCATTGAAGGATAGTCAAGCATGGAAGGAGACACTAGGTAGTGTGATGATGTTTGTAGAAAAGGAATACCTTCCCAAGGAAGCTAGTTAAAGTAAGAAGTATAAGAACATGATAGTTAAAATAAATATCCAAGGTCAAGCCAATATAACACAAGTTGATAAGGAAATGGGAGAAGAAGGTACATTAGTTGACAAAAATTTAGAGGTGTTGAATGTAATAAAAAAGGAATTGCTATAGTCAGATCACCAAGGTGAGATATTATAAAATGAACACTTGGTAGGGTTGTTTTCAAATTTGTCCTATCACATATCTTTCATACAAAGTAAGGAGTATATAGACCACTTTGTTAATAATGTGGGTATATTGGGATAATTTCATATGGAAAGAGAAGTCATAGACTAGGTAAAGAGTGAATAGAAGAAAGAGGAGGATAATGAGGTTACATAGGTTAATAATCTTGTAGGAGAGAATATGGAACCATCAGTAACAATCCAATAGATAATAGATCTATGCTTAGAGATAAAAATCATGCAAGTGCAAGAGTCTGGTCTCCAAAAAGACAAGAAAGAGGTTATTTTGATTGACTTGTGTGTTCTATGTGTATGTTGGTTATATTGAAATAACAAAGTGATGAAAATGATCAGGTGGGAGATCAACATTCAGAGAAGTAACCTCAAAGGAGAAAGTAATATGGCATTGATCAAAGCATAAGGAGGTCTATGTGTCACTAATATACCTTAGGATCTAGGAGGATGTAACATTGTCTAGTTTTAAGTGAAAATGAGAGATATATGTTGAGGAGGAGGTGAAAATAAGTTGTTAAAATTTCATGGAAAGTTTCTTTCACACCCCAATAGTATGATGCAAGAGCATCCTTATTAGATGGCATGTTTTGAATCTCTATGAGAAAATTGTGGTTTTTTTTAAATTTTTTTGTATGGTAATTTTTTTTTTATAGATGTGTTAAAATAATTATGACACAAATTTTAATGTTTTACAAGTGGATAGAGGTGTCTAGGTAGGTAAGTATTCAGATTTAGATTTTTTTTGCCAAAATAATAATTTAAATTTTTGAAATTTTTTGGTCTAGTTTGGGTATTGTAAGAGTACTTTGAAGTAATAACCAAGTTTACCAATTATTTGGAGAGACTTATATAAGACAACATGTACCTATACATGTATCCCATCAAGAAATGTATGGATAAATATACTTTGATATGTGTGCCAATGTGCAACTTTCTTGTTTGTGACCATTAGAAGGTCAAGAGTTAGTTAGAGTAGTTATAGTTAGTACAAAAATGGTAAATTTTTTGTTTTATAATAATTTTTCATGATTTAATTAAGGAATATATGTCTCAAGAACCAATAAATTATAAAATGAGACTCTCAAGTTTCATAAGTTTTGAACTACAACTCTATTTTATGTATATACAAATGGAGAATGACTGTGTTTTAAAAGTTCCATGAAGGGAAATACAATAATGAATTATTTATAATGTATAATATGAATTTTTTTAGTCTTTTCCATGATAATCTAATGTTTTTGTTTAATTTGTGTGATTGTTTTCCATTCCACTTTCCAAACTAGACTTAGCCCTATTGAGATTTAGTCGCATAGACAATTAATATATAGAGAGTTGGAAAGATGTATAGAAGAGATTTTTAAAGGTGTGGTTATTGATTAAAAAACATATGTGGAGGATTTATATAACTTTTAAATATTTTTAAGATTTTGTAAACCCCTTTTTTAAGTCAAAATCCTCAATACGGTGCTCATAGACCCTATAGACTAGGACTGCATACACAATGGGATAAAGAATTTAAGATAAAAGTGAAGTAGATGTGTCAAGATGGAAAAATAATTCTTGGTTAATATGTGTAGTGGAAATTGAAACCTTAAAATACACTTAGAGTCCTTTATAATAATTTTTAGAACACTAAATCTCATTTATATTCCTCTCAGGCTCACTTTATCATAGTTAACCATTAACTAGGGTTTTATGTCAAAAAAGCATTTATAAGTAGATTCCATTGGTGAAATTTCATCAAATTTTGTATTTTTATAGGTTTTAATGTATTTTAAATTTTTCAAGTTGGTTACATATGGAAAATTACTATTCTATAAGAATGTGTGGAGATAGGGAACAAATAGGCCTGATTAGGTCTAAATAGAGACCAAAAAGGCAATGAAAAGGTGATTTCTAGATAGAGATATGGGAACAAAAATTTTACTATTTTAATGATAGAGGGCATCAAAAAATATAAATATTTCTTAAAATATAGTTCATACTGGACTTTATAAGGTCGAAAGGTCCAAAAAAAGGCTACAAAAGGAGCTTGTCAAGAGGTAAAAAGTAGTGTATGATATGAGTTGATATTTTGAGGGATTTATAAGATGAATTTGGAGTTAAATAGGACTATAAAGATCATAATTAATATGAAAAGAAAAATTTTACAAAATTTTTAATTTAATAACCATTAATGTATATATGAACCCATGAACCTTTGTCATAAGAGTGGATATTAAAATAAGAAGTGTGAATTTGTGTGTTTATCCTTTACATCACATAGATATCCCATAAATGGAATGGGAATAAAATAGTGTCATAGAAAAATACCTATGAATAATGAAAATGACATGGTATAATGGTAACATAGGTATAAATAATTTTTTGGCCCCAATAAAGGAATTTTAATCATTACCATAGCAAGTTTACCTCGAATGGTAGTTTTCAGAGCATAATATAATTTATTTTTCACTAGTAAGATAGATTTGATCATTGATATATCTAAATGACTTTAAAATTTATGGAAAATTGTAAAATTCAACTCAGAACAAACATGTAACATTGATTAATGATGAGATGGCATAGGATAATGATATGATTCTAGTATATCTTTTAGTATGGAGATGCACATCCTAACAAGCATGTGATAAAACCAAATTACAATGTTATTAAATTAGCCTTTAAAAAATACCTAAAAACACATTATAGTGATAAAAATGGTTTGAAAATAAATAAAATATAAATGAATGACTTGAAAAAAAGACCAGTGATTAAAAAATAAGACCTCCCAGAGTAAACATAATGAACTTTAGGAACTAGGGGTGAAAAATTAAAATTTTCAACTATATATTCACCCTTTGGGGTAAATGTTTTCAAATATGGCTCAATGACTAGGATGGAGACATATGAGGATTTGAGTTCAAGAGCATGAGTGACCTCCACATGATAGGTAGTCAATAAGTAAACCCCTCTTGAGTAAATTTAGAATTTATTATTCAATTAATGTTAGGGTTAGGTAAAAATATGTTTAATTCACCATTTTAATGCAATTAAAAATGGTGATAACACCTACTTTTAAATGGTGTATTCACTAATTTTTGGTGGAAATCATTGAATCAACATTTCATCAAAATAGGCAAATTCACTATTTTTGTAAAAAATTAAAATAATGACATCACATTAAATGGTGTAAAAAAACTAAATGTTAAATTAATAATTAATAAAAATGGTGAATTTTACCAAAATTTAAAAACAAAGAGCTGAGTATATCAAATTATGGCATGCCTCTAGGAGAGAGGGGCACATTGGTCCAAGGTGCAAAATAGATTAAGCCTATACAAGAGAGAGGCATACTAGTATGTACTTGATAGTAAAAATTATGATGTATATATATCTTTATGATAAGCCATATATGGTTATAATAGTATCTTGATATCCTAGTAACACATGAGTGATGGTCACATTGCATATGGATTAATCAGATCTAGATTGAGTAGATGTGTGCATTCTTGGAGTCTATTGATCTACTATATATGGCATGGATATTTGTTATTAGATATGATTTATCCTACTTGATTGTATTGGTTGAGAATTAGTAGTTAAATACTTCCAACTTACACCTAATGATGTGGGGGGTGACATTCACATTGGTGGACATGTGGTACATACTAAAGTTACCCATGTGTAGTCAAATATTATTCTAGACAAACCAAGCACAACAATAGGATGTACTAGATGACTTGGTTAGTTACTCATTCACATGATGCATTAATAGGTCAATAGTTATTTTTTGGAATTATATATAGACATTTGGCCTTACAACCTACCACTTGAGGAGCTGAAAACCCCAATGCTAATTGATAATGAAGTTATGGTTTTGATGGTGATTATTAGTTACATATTATTACCTAGAAAGATTGGTTTATTTTTTCATATGGGCCTAAGAGGAGTGATTAGATCCATGCTAGATGTTAAATCCAAGCTTTCATGGGGGATGATAGTATTGGATCAGTTATAAAGGGATTTACATGTAGTGGCCTACCAAGGAGACCAAAGTATTGGTGTCAAAACTTTGATTCAAGATTGGGGATGGTAACATGCAATGATAGAGTGCCTAATAGGGTAGATACATGTATGAGACCCACAAGATCTAGTATAATATGGATGTGCCTAGATATGTGTAGGTAAAAATGTATATCATGATGATATACATCATTATTTATGGATGCTAGATGACTTGATGGTCATATATTTAATTTGACATCCCTACTTACCATGATAAATTTGATAGAAATATGATAGATGGTACATGGAGTATATAACTTCCAAGTGATTTTTGATAGCCAAAAAAACACATATTATTTGGTGAGTATAGACTAGATCAAGTACTACACTAGTTTGGAATGTAATAAGATGTACTCGATGATCTTAGGTGATTTGTTCATAATACCTAAAAGATCAACTAAGATATACTATTGATTCTTAAGAGTATTACTATAGGTAGTTATGGGGTATTACCATATATTTATCGAGCCTATGGTGGAGGACCTATATATTTAGGTGTTATACCAACCTATGTGATATGGTGGACCTAATTTTATCCACACATATTAATAGTGCCTCGATAGGTACCATGAAAAGTACAAGCTAGATAGGGAGAGGCTCATAGTGGGGATGAGATGGGTGTGAATTAGGGTGAGGATGAGATGGATGTGGGGATCAAGGTATTGGTTAGGTAGGTATAAAAATATATATAAGTTAGGAAAGTAATAGTAGTAAACATGTAGATCCAGACTCTATAAGGCCATCATGAATGATGAGGATAGATCCAAGCTAAGAAGGGTCATCATGTACTCATGAATATAGGGACACTACCTTAATTTAGGTAGATATAACTACCAAATTAGGTGGAATTGACGCCCTAGAGAGGAAATTGGATGAGTTACAGGCACATGTGACTCTTAGTGATGACTAGATTTCTACCCTCAAGTCAAATATTTACTCACTGAAGGTAGAGGTAACACATATGACATGGTTATAGACATAGATACAAGTTATGAGATATCAACCCATAGCTAAGATGAATTAGGATAAGATATACTTTTATAGGCTCTTATATGAGTGAGATGAGGTATGCGGATTAGCTACATAGGCAAGATTTTTTAGGATGGTTTTAGAGAGCCTTTGAGCTAATGATGAGGCCTCATAATATCAATGATCTTATGATACCGCTATTACTAGGGATCAATATATCCTTACATTTAAGGTCTAGGTCACACAAAGAGCTTCCAATAAATCCTCCTGATCAAGATAAAAGACACATGATATAACAACATCAATGTAGTCAATATAGTAATTGTAACTACCCACACCACTAGGGGCACCACCTCCTACAAGACCCAAGTATTTTAAGAGTTAGAATTGATGTTGTATATCTCTTTGGTATTTTTAGATTTTGGCACTATGAAATGTATATAATAAATACGTATATGACTTTCATTTGTTTAAGATATATGACATTCATACTTGGTTTATGGACTTATACACAAATTGTTATTCTTTTTAATATACATGTGATTCTTTTTAGTTGATTTATCATGATGAGTTATAGTCTCATGTTTATGAAGTGGCTAATTTTTAAATGTTTAATTTCCATTCAAACATATATATGATATAAAATGGTTTTATATTCTTCTTCATTTATTGTAGATACTCCATGCATATGAAATGTTGGAATGTATTTATCTTCCCATGTTTATGACTTTTAATATGTGCTTATTCAGATATGCATGTCCTTATTAGCACATAATATAGTCATTCTATTTTGGTTATTATGGGTTTGGTTTTGATTGGTTATGCCTTTTGTGAATAAGGGGAAATATTTTTAGCACCATTTTTTTATATATCTTTGGCCTAATTTTATTGTAGTATGTGACATTATGCATCATAGTTATAAACAAACCATAATAATATATGTTGTATGCATGGAAAAACTTAATTAAAATTCAAATATAAACAACTTATATGTAATAAATGATCAATAAAATCCCAAGTGTAAATATAATATCATAAGCTAATTGTAGGAGTGAATACAAATAAATATAATTGAATAAACTAAGTGTAGGATTGAATACATATACTCAAAACTTAAGTACAAGATATAATAAATCAATACTTAAGTGTAAATATAATGTAATAAACCTTCATGAATGAAGGGAAATGGAGACACAATAAAATAATGTAGTCATTAACCAATTAATATAAACAAAACTAACAAATAAATAAAACCTAGGTATAGAACTAAAGTATAAACTAAACTAAATAGACACCTGTAAAGTAAATAAAATAAGAAACAAACATATAATATCTAACTAAAGGGAAAATAAAAACATAAAAACTATCTATGTCACAAATAAAAAAAATAACCTAATAAAAATGAAATAAACAAACTAATATAAGGAAAATGAAATAAACACACTAATCTAAGGAAATTAAAAAAACCAACAAAATATAATAGTGTAATGAACTAAAACTACTTAATGAAACTATTTGTGCATGAGTAAGAGAAGTGTTATGTTTGTCAAAAGGCTACCCCTAGGTTATAAGAAAAAATGGCATAGGTATGATGGTATAGGAATGGAAAGAGGAATAGGATAAAAATGAAGGAGTGGACAAGATGACTTCAAATACCCTAGGCAAGTGGATGTTTCCTACATATTCCCATGGACACCAATTCTAACATGGACTTCTAGCTAAATTTAATTCTCTTATAATTTGGGGTAGAATAAAATTGATGACAAGAAAAAAATATTGATTGTAGAGGAAAATAGGAATGGGATCATGAAATTACAAGAGTGTCAGAACAAATTGGGTTGGAACTCATAACTATGAGAGCATCAAGATCAAAAACACATGAAATTTAAGGAATGTGGCTTAGTATCAAACCACACTAAAAGGTAAAAGGTGAGTGTTTAAAAATTAAATGGGCTCATAATTCATTAAAATCCACTACATCTATGACTTAGAATAAGATTTAGCTAAAAAAATGGTGATAGCATAAGAAAATATTACACACAAAATAATGAGAGAATTTTTGAGACAAACATATAATATGAAATTGTCATTGAAACAAACAAAATAAATTAATGAAATATACTGTCTGAGCTAACTTAGGATGCCCCATGCATCCAAGTGTTATCTACATAGCCTATGTAGACCTTAGGCCAATGTATTTATCCCTTAAATAGGAGGGAACACAATTGGTAAGTGGTAAAGGAAAATGGAAATGGTTAGGATTGGATAAGAGTTTCCTACCTAGTAAACATTATAAACCACACCACCCATAATAGAGTGAAAATTAATGGTGATAATGATGATAAAGAAAGTAATTTTTTTTGGCTTAATATATCTTATGGAGTTTTTAAGAATGTTTTTAAACTTTTTAATTTTTAGGTTGTTTTTGGGATTTTTCAAAATTTTAGTATTTTTAGCATATCAACTCAATGGAGTATTATGAGATACATAATGAGTTAAATGTAAAACTAGTGAGATCATTGTCTTAGGTTTCTCTCAAAATATTCATGGAATTATCTTAGGTTGTTTATAAAATGGAAAGAGTATTGGCTTAGGGTGATTTCAAAATGACAAGAGCATAAGACAATAAGGGTGTCTAAGTTGACCTTAGAAAACACTGAGAAAAATATGACTAAATGGACCTCAATCCTCTTTGGTTCATGCTCTAGAGATAAATATGACTAAGTAACAACAAGATTCTATGTAGGCAAAAAACATAAGTATAATGGTACACTAAGGTATAATGATACATAATATTACAAAATTGAAAGATGTAATTTCCAAGATCACTATCATAATGCTTAAATATATTTCCATTTAAATAAGCCATTTAAGGTTCCCAAGTCTGAATCATCTGTTCAACCTACCTTTGAACCTTAAGCACTGATATTATTTGAAGTACCAACGGATTAGAACTAAGGTCAAAAATAGGTAATGAAATAAGAGAAACAAGCCAATGTAAAATATAAAAGGCATGATGGGAAAGGAACATAGTATGGTGAAAGTTTATGTTACAACAAAAAGTAAGTAATCCTCATAGATAATGCCTCAAGTAACTTAAGCAAAATAATGCTTGAGACACATTATGTTTATTAGATCATTAAGTTATTCTCCTTTTTGGGGTTGGTAACCTATATGCCCTAGAACCATAGTTAGTGGTAATGATATAGGGCCCTAAATAGTTCATCTTAAACTTTCCCTTTTTTTTGATTTTATAATTATTTTTTCTAGTTTTCTTCAATTACAAGAACACCAAGCTTAAATTCTCTATTTTAGACTTGCCTATTGTATTGACCATACAACCAGTTTTGATATGCTTGAAGGTTATTAAAGGTTTCCATTCATTTTTCATATAGTAATAATAGATCACACATATGAGATACTCTATAATCCTCATCATCAAGGATATGCTTTAGTGAAATTTGGAGAGAATGTAAATCTACCTCTATAGGAAGAATGACCTAAATAGCATAGATTAGGAAAAAGGGTGTGGTTCCTATTAGAGTACAAATATTAGTTTAGAAAGCATAGAAGGCATGAAAAGGTTACTAGTGCCAATCATGAAAAATATCATTAATTATATTTTAAGGACCTTTAAAATGGTCTTCTTATATACCTCATATTGGCCATTGCCTTGTGGGAAGTATGGAGTGGGAAAATGTTTGGTAATATGGTATTCAACACAAAGGGGATTTTAGGTCCTTATTTTTGGGTGAACCACGATTATCAGATATAAGGTTGAAGCAATGCCATAGCAAAAAATGATGTTATTTAAAATGAACTTGGATATTAAGGACCATTTTAGGTAGTCTGGACTTCTACCTACCAAACTAGAGATAATATTATTAAAAAAAAAAATCATATATTCTAAATAAAATAAACTATGATTATGGTAAATATTTGGATATATTCCTCATATATTTTATTAGAGAGAATTAAAAATTAGAAAATTTTATTAATTTATATATATTTACTATTTTTTTTTATATTTATACTAGTAATAAGTCTAAAATATTTGAAATGTTACCTATTTGTTTTATGATCATGTAAGCTAGGGGAATGGCTTACACCCACTTAGTGAAGTAGATATGCTTATGGAAATATGAAGATGTGTGGTTAATATTTACTATGAGGTTAAGTCCCCTCATTTAAAATGGCCATGGTATGGTTATTTTTTTGAGTGTTTGAGATGGACCATGTATCAAATTAACATGTTTTTTTCATTGTACACACCTTTTAGCATATACAGTGATGTTAACATCCATAACTAGCCAATAATAACTAGTACATAGTAACTCTTCTGAAAGAATGGCTCCACTAGTTTGGGCCCCGTAAATAAATTTTTAAACTTACCTCAACACTAACATAGACTCTACCAAGGTTAAAATATGAATCAATGTTCCATAAAATCTTCTATGATCATGTGTGGGTCCAAGTAATGTGTAATAAGAGGCTTGATGGATGAAAGCTTTTTTATTTTTGTGAGAAAGGTTGGGTGGGATGGTTTGGTCATGAGTGTAATCATACAATTCAGCATATGAAAAATAATTAGGAATAAAAATATCACAAATCATTTCAATGGTTAAAGTTTTGTGGGTAGGTGCTAGAATATTTTTAACAAGGAACTAATAATATCTAGCCTTATATGCAATCTAGATCATAAAACAAATTGTGGCCATGAAATCTATTGTTTTATTATTGTCTATAGGTATCTAATCAAATTTAATATGAGTAATTAGTTGTTTGAGAGTATCTACGATGCCTTTATAAGGCACAATCTTCTCATCCTTGGTCTCAAATTAGTCTATAACTTGATTGATAATAAGTTGAGAATCTCGTGAACCACTAATGATATTACATTGTATTGCTAGGTGAAGTATTGTAATGAGTGATGCATATTAAACCATGTTATTGGTACAAGGAAAATTGATATGAAAGGACTTGGGGATAAGGTCCCCTTGAATTAATTGAATCAATGTATTTCTCTTGATCCATGGGACATGAAAAAAACATCAAAATAAAGTTCCCACTAGTATGTTTCAAGAGGTGCTTCTACTACAATCATGATGGACTCATCTGGAAACACAAAAAATGAGTGGTTGAGTGTCAAAAAGGGGAGTTTCATTAAAATAGTATGTAAGTACCTATCCCTTGATGGCCTTATAATTAACATATTCAATCTCAAATTTAAATATAAATATGAATAATTTATCCATGCAGCCTTGTAAAACTATTTTTGAGAGTAGATAATTGAGTGGATCTACATTGGATATGATGATGGTCTTATTGTTAAGCATGTATTGATTTAAATTTTAGGTTATGAAAACCATGGATACATAATCTTTATCTATCATTATATAATTAAAGATCATATTTAACCAATGTGTGGCTTAGGTAATATATTGCATGTTATTTTCCATACTCATCATGTTGGACCAAAAGTACCCCCATGACATGTTTAGTTGTAGATAATAAAGAATCAATGGACTTTATACTATGGGTGGTAATAAAATACATAGTTTGGTAAAGTATTCCTTCATGTGTTCAATGGCCTTCTAAATTGATATTCCATGAAAAATGGTGCCATTTTTCAACAAGTGGGTAAATTGATGACATTTATCGACCAATTGTGAAATGAAGCATCTGATGGATAGTATCTTTCCCTATAAACTATGGAGTTGATTCAAAGTATATGGAGTTGGCATCATTGTAAAGGACTTAATAATGGATTGATCAAATTCAATGCCTTTGTGAGATACAATGAATCCTAAATTTCTTTTGAAGTGATGCAAAAGACATAGTTTTTAGGGTTAATCCTAACTTTATACTCATAAATCCTTTAAAATTTTCTTTGGAGTAATGTTGGATTGTTTGCATGGTTCTTATATGTACCCAAGATATAGGGTAAAATTTAGTGGCCTATAAAAAAATGAACTTGGGATTTTTCAAAAAAAATATAATTATGTGTTTCTAAAGTCTGGCGATAGTTAACGAATGACGTTGAGGTGTGTAGGTGAATGGACATGAAAAACATAACTTGTTATAGAAGGTATGCTAATGTGTAACTATCTAGAAAACTCACAAATGGATGGTAGCTATATCTATATTCTTTGTAAATTTGGTCATTAAATTATTATATATTACATATAATGGTAAATAAGCTCATATTGACTTTTGAACAAGTGATGAATTATATTTATATGCATGAAATTTATTTTAAACATTATATAAGATGGCCTAGAAAACTTAGACCCAAATAATTTAGGAAAATCTGCATTATTTAAAACCCAATAAATAGTCAAATGAAAAATTTTAAAACCAAAATAGTCTTGAATTAATGAAAACTAATCACTAAAATTTACCTTGCCAAGATGTCTTTGATTTAGTCCTCGAATATGTCATACATAATATCATGAAAAATAATTATCATGGCACATTGGTATGTGTCCATTACATTTTTTAGACCAAAAAACATAACCTAATAACAAATTATTCCCCAAAGAGTGGTGAACACTATCTTTTTTTGGTCTTATTGTATAGTCTTGATTTAATTATACCTTGAAAATCCATCCATAAGAAAAAGTATCTCATATCTAGTTGTGCAGTCCATGATCATTTCAATATTGGGGAGAGGAATGTCATATTTTGGTAGGCCTTTTTGATGTCATGAAAATTGGTATTTAATTTGGTACCATTTTCATTTTTGCTAACTAGAATGATGTTTGAGATCCACTTAAAGTATCTGATGGGAATAATGTGTTCCACCTATAGGAATTTTTATAGTTCTTTCTTGACAAAAATGACAATACAAGGATGCATTTTCCTCAGCTTGTGCTTAATTGGTTAAAAATTAGGATGTACTACAATATGAAGTATAACTAAGGAAGGATCCAAACCTAGTATATCAGAATAGGCCCATGTAAGAATATTAATGAAATCCCTAAGGAGATTAGTAATAATTTCATGTTCTACCTTAGTGAGTGATGTGTCTAGTTTTATCCACATTGGATCATCTCATGTTTCAATATTTACTTTTGAAGTGTCTTCCACAAGGATTATATAACCATATTTAAGGAGAGTTGATAAGGAAGTAAACCAATTGGAAATACCATAGTCTATTGGCCTAATTGGTTCATGAAATTCACCCATATAGGATGAATTAGAATCACTAAATAATGGAAATGTCCATGTAACATATACTTCTAGACATACTTGGATAGTCTATTCAAAATCTCACTATTATTTTTCACTAATATCTAACCCAAATATGATTCTAGTATTGGTGTCATCTAATGATTTATTCTAAGAAAGGTGAGCATCCATGAATAATGTCACCTAAAATAGGTTTTCACCAAAAAACTAGACTTTTTATTTACTATTAACCTGGTATGAAAATGCCTCAGAGAATTTTTCACTTTAGGACCTCAATGTTTGATTTTATTTTTATTTTTGGCTAAGGAAGTTCACCTGCTCCACAAAATAGGAAGTAGGATCCAATATAATAGAAAACCCTTACTTATAATCTCCTAGAGAAATATTATCTCTTAGGCTCACAAAGTCACAAATGGAATCACCATTTTGAAACTCATCAAGTGATATTATATATCCTTGTTGGTCCCAATCTATGAGTTGATGATGATGGAGGAAAAGTGGGGAATGATGAATGATAGGTGTAATGGTGCATACGACATGAGGGTTAAATAGATTGGTATTGGATAAGTCCTCATATATGTTATAATTAGATTTTATGTAACTACAATCATCATCATCTCTAGTAATTGGTGTAAGAACATGGATAAGATACATGGGATCACCCCTAGGTGGTTTGAATCTAATACCATAAGTTTCTTTATGTCTAGTCATGGAGATAAGCTCAAGAGTGCCTTGTTGATTTTCCCCCAAGCCTATATACTCATAACCTTAATTATCTATGATATGATTAGGGATGAGATATTATTTGCTCTAATAGTGGCTAGCTACCATGATTCCCTAAATGGCTTGTTATCCTTGATTAACTTATAGAGCGAAGAGTCATCCTCAATAAGTGGGTCCTATTCTAGGCAAGTGTCTAGTGTAAAAATGATAGGCTCTTTGGAATTAAATTTTCCTTTCTCATGCCATTGTATAAAAATAACTTTAGGTTTAGGTCTTCCATAGAATTCAGAGCCTCTATACATTTGGCTATGTGAAATACATTATGTGTGAGGTATTCACATGGACCTTTATAAAAAATAGAAAAGTTATTGGCTACCTTTGGAGGGGGTGCAAAGGAAGTGGAGGCAAGGTTATTTGGATCTATGCATTTAAATTTTGGAAATTCAATGAATACATCTTTATCCTTTTTGGTGTAAGCTCTAGGCTGAAGTGGTAAGTGTAGCTCTCATATTTGCTTATAAATGTTTTCATAATTGATATGGTTATAAGTCTGTAAGAATAATCACTTCCATCCCAGAATGCATAAATGTGATACATTGATACAATGTAGAAGGTATTACATGAATATTATCTTTCCATGTTTACCCTAGAAGTAAGTTATATGATAAATTTAAATCTAGAACATGACAAAATGTGTCATGGGTCAGAGGCCCAATGACCAGTGGTATATAAATTATTGTCTATGACTCTATTTCTTAATTATCATAATCCTTAATAGTTATAGTTTATAAATGAAGGTGGATTCCATGTATTAAGGATGATTGAATAACCTCAGAGACATAATGTTAAGTCTTGATCTATTGTCTATGAGGAAATGTTTAAATTTGGGTTGGGTTTTGATAAATTTAATATATAAAAGCATTATTATGGAGAGGGCCAAGGGATGACATGTTTATTTGGTTGAAGGTAAGTTTTTGCTTAGGAGTTAAGTGTCCTACCAAATCCTAGAATATATCTGGCATAATATCATTCAAAACTTGGGATTGGCTCAAAATTTTGGTAAGGATGTTCTTATGGACAGTGGAGGTACACAACAATTCTAAGATAGAGATTAATGTGAGTGTTTTTTCAATTACCCCACAATATCATACATTGTCTCCTTGGTATTAGTAATTGGTTTGATTTTGACTAGTATGGGTGTTTATATGGGCTCATTTGTGAGAGAAGGTTATGGACCTTTAATGGTAACTTTAGTAGACTAAGTTGTGATTTCACAATCTAGATTGGGTGATGGACCAATATAATTGGAAGAAGGGGGAGAAGGGCCTAGGATGGTAATCATTGGGTAATGCTTAGTTTGGTTTCCAATATGGGTCAAAGGAATATTATTGACATAAATATGGGGTTACGTACTATTTAGTAATGGTTATGGGTGATTGGTTGTTGGTATAGTATTAATGGTAATAGTGGATATATAAACACCCATGATACATCTTACAAATTTTTTGTAGTCATATTCGACAACATGATAAGACCATTGGTTAGATGGATCATTCTGACCTTGGTTCCTACCATTATGTGTTATAGTTTCCATCATTACTACTATTATTTCTATCATTATTACTACTATTGTTGTGGTGGTCTATATATTTTCTATTATGGTGGTGGTGGTGTATTTTTTTATTATTATTGTTGATTCTAACTATTAGAATTATGTTTTAGAAAAGGTTTTAGATAAATACCCAAGTTTTGATTAGAAATAGGGGCCCTATTATCCAAATCAATTTCTCCATTTTCAAACATATTATGAATGATGTTCCTTAATTTCACAAATTGGTGTATGGAATGCCCTTTGAATTCATGATAGTCATAAAACTCATTCTATTTATACTAGTTAGGGAAAGGAGCATCCTCATGGGATGAATTTGAAATGGGCCAACTAATCATATTAGAGGTTCCTAGTTTTGAAAACAATGATTCAATGGGCTCTCCAAGGTCATTGGAAACTCTATTTATAGATGGTCTTCTTCTTGGAGGATATATTTATAGAGGAGAAGGCATGAGTGACTACATAATTAGAGTTGATTTCATAAGTGTATTTGGATGAACAAATGATATTTTCATTATTTGTACAAGGCATGATTCAATAAATCCATTACTAATAATAATATTATTGAGATTATAGACATTAGGATTCTTAGAAGGATTAGCTTGGAATGGCATAATATCTTATATTTAAATTTGATTTTGGATCTAATTTGGAACTTGGTTTTAATTATGGATTTGGTGAGGAGTGTATAAATCAATTATCCCTTTATTGATAATGGATATCTCAATTTATAGGCCTTTGTAATAAATTTCTTCAAATGTTTGGGCACATTGAACCTCTAAGTGATAAGATATATCACTTTGTAAAATATGTGTAAATACTAATACCAATTGTTTGTCTAGTAAATTATGTGTGAAATGACTATTGAGTGCCCTCTATCACTATAATTAGTTTGAGATAATCTCATCACTCTTTTGTTGATCTTGGCCCAAATCAACCATGGTAATCTCATGCTCGATATTATAGGAGAAGTGTTACAAAAACTTCTCTAATAGGTCATCAAAATCATATGCATGTTTTTTAAAAAGTTGAATAATCTACTCAAGGGCCTATCTAGCTAGACTATGAGGAAAAAGGAGAATCAAATAGATATCACAAAATGGCAATGGCTCATAAGTAACATAAAATTTATTTAGATGTTCCTTTGGGTCACATTTGCCTTTGTATTTGTTAAAATTTAGTGGCTCAAAACCTAGAGGAAATGGTATATGAAGGTAATCCATGTTGAAAGTATATGAACATATTTCATTTAATTTTAATTTATTCCCTTGATTTCATATTTGAAGAGCTGAAATTGCATACCTCACCTATTAAAACTCTTGGACTAGGGGTGTAAGATGAGGAGAAATGGTGGTTTTGGTTCAGAATTTTAAGTTGGATTACCCTAACTAGGGTATAATGGAGGAATGTTCATTTAGTTAGTCACATGACCATGATTACATATACATTAGTTAGGGTTATGTTGTTGGTATGGCACACGTTGTTGGAAAACATTGGGGTTAGGATTTGTAGCATAGATTTCACTTGGGGGTAAATGTAGAATGAATGGAGGTATCTAGTGTTGGGGAATGAATTATGTGTGATGGGTTTTAATGGGAGATTATTGATGGTTAGTCAATCCTTATTTTATAGAAGGAACTTATTGTTGGTTGAAATCCTGATGTTAGTTAGGAACTTATTATTGGTAAAGTATATGTTGGGTGTGAGGTGAATGTTACCATGTAGATATTCATTATATATTAGAACCTTATTGTTGGTTGAAAACATATTTTTTGTTAGGCATTTATTGTATGTTAGGCACATGTTTTTAGTTGGTTTCAAGATGTTGTTATATAATAAGGGTATGTTTTTGATTGGATAATTTTTGAGGCAATTGATTTACCACTTGTGGCAGCACATTGGTTTGCACCTATTGAGGTGGAATGCCTATTACCACCTATTGTTGTGTGGTTTTTGATGATGGTTGATTATTTATTCCTTATTATACATTTTAGGAAGTAGATAGTCATGGATGTATAGTCACATATTTTGGTTATAAATTATATATAATTTCCCTTATTATTTTTATCCAATTAATGTATTTGAATGAGGGATCTATTGGGAAATAATTACAGGAATGTTCTATTACATAGTGGACTTAACTTGGTGTGGATTAGGGAACACTTATGTGTTATCCTCCATGTTTTAATTTTTTTTTCCTAAATAAGCCATTGATTATTATTTAATTATAAGAGCATTAAACATGTATTTAATTATCATGGTTTGAATGAATGAATATGTATGTACATTGGTAAATCCTACTAAACTAGTTTGTAGTCTATTTGATGGAGCTAACTCTATAGGCATTGAAACTAGAATGTTCATAGCATTATATTTATTAGCTATGTTAAGTTTGTTTCAATTTCACTAATTGGTTGACACATTAACCTTTTAGTTTAACAAATGTGACAATTTATTGATTAAAAATTTGTACAATGCCCTGATTTTGATGAGAGGAGGCTTGATCAAATGTTTGGATGAGAGGTGTATGTATCTATATAAAAGGTACACTTGGTCTAGGTTAAATAAAAAATAGGGTCAAACTTATCTTGGTCTAGGCAAATATCTTAAACTATATTAAAAACCAATTTAATTAACATAATCTAAATTCAAAAAATTACCTTCTTATCTTATGTAATATTTAAGACTCAAACTTAAAATAGTTATCTTTACATGGAAACTTGGAAATGGATTTTGAACTAGGTTTGAGAGGCACTTAGGTTAGGGAAAATGGATTTAAAATTTTTGGGAAGCATAACACTTCTCAATGAAAATGTGTGCATATTTATTTGATTTGTGTGTAATGGTTTTTAACTCAACATAAAATTAAACAAGAAACACACAAGTAGTATATGCACATATCTTAATAACTGACACAAGGTTAAATCAAATCTACCAAATTCTATTGATATACCTATTCTTGATAGGAATTGAGTGTTAATATAATAAATAAAATCACATGAAGTTAGAGTGTTTATCCCCCCTCTGTCTCTCAAGTACTTGTACATGGAATAGAGATTAGAGTACAAAATTAACTCGGTATTAGTATGATAATCTATGACAAGTGGGGTATCTTAGTCTAAATTTTTTGTATTAAATTTTTATATAGTCCACAAGTATCAAATAATACTTGGGATTAAAATAATATCCATCAAATGGATGAAAAAATGTATAACTTATTACAAAAGGGTATTTTCCCTTATACAACTACTTCATCTATCATTTACTCACTGAAGTGTGATGTCTAGAATTTGAATGCTCTAGGTATCTATTTGACATGTCATGTTAATTGTTTAACCATTATCTAATAAAATAACACACTGAATTCATATACCCCACTGGATAAGTAGGGTTGGTACCATGTTAGGAGATGAAACCCTAGGTCAATTAACCGCTAGATAACTTACAAGGAGGTGATGAACTCACATTCACTAAGAAAAAAAGAAAATAAAAAGAGGAGAAATTTGATTCTAAATTACCCACATTCAATAAAATTAAGGGGGAACATGCATGAATTAAAATATGGGTTACAAGGAAAAAAGAATTAAGTTTTGTGTTTGAGTCACCCTAAATAGGTGAGAGCTTACGCATAACTTTGTTAAACAATTATAAAAAGGAAAAAGTGAAACAAATGAAAAAGTAAAGGAGTTTTAAACACCAAAAATGGAAATGTTATTGAAATTTTTATTTAAAACTTGGAAATAAATATTTTTTTAATTGATTCTAAAACACTTTAAAAAATATTTGAGAACATTAAAGTGAAAAATGTTTAAGATCAAAACACAAGTGTGAAAACAACCTTGTTAATGCATCAAAATTATTATTTTTACCTTGTAGTCTATATCAAATGATTAGTGTATTCATTTTTTTTGGTTATGGTGTAAAAGTAAAACCAAAAATTTAACCTTTTAAATGTCGAGTTTGTGTCTCAAAGTAAAGTCACCATTTAGCAGTCTACATTGTCACTATTTTCTTGAAAACTAAGAAAAAACACATAATCTATAAATTTTGTCATTTAATAGTGGTAAATTTGTTGATTATAAAAATCAAAGTCACCTTTTTTTTGGAAAAAAGTGGTGAACTCAATGGTTTCATAAAATAATTTTACTTGGCAAAGTCATTGATATGTAGGGTCAAAGTAAGCATGTTCCAGGATGGGGTCGATGTCACTAATACCCAAGGTCTAAGTCATCAATTTCATAAAAAAACATAGAAAATTAAAAATATAAAACCTATTGAAGACATTGATTTATAATTACAAAGTCACCATTTTCATAAAAAATTAGCATTGCCATCGATACATAGGGCAAAGTCATTATTTTCCAAGTAAACAAAAAATTTGATAATTATAGACAAAATAAACTAAAAATAAGTTCATTATTGATTTTTTTTTAAAGTTTTAAGAGTCCCAAAGTAATCCTAAGACGAATGTGAGTTATGTAGTCCCATTGATCATGCCATTATGTAGCATAGGAATTTAAAGATGATGTTAGTTTCTATTACTAGTATATAAAATAAAATAAATCAAAGGCAACTAACATGTTATGCCTAAGTACTCTAGTGATTAGATTAATAAATACTAAATAACCAATAAGAATAAAAAATAACCCTTTTTTACCTTCTTTTATAGCCTTACTTGTTAATCAACATAAAAGCATGTTTGTGCTCAGTTTGTGAATAATTGATCTTTGGAAATGTTAGTACTTTTTAGGTAGCATCTTCCCTTATTCCCTTGCGGTTTATCTTGGTACATGAAATGATTATTAAAATTCATCTAAAAAATTATTCATAATAAGTTTTTATTTTTTGAATATTTTTAAAGAATGGTTATGGTCTAGGTATTTACAACATGACTAAAATGGTATGGACTATCCATGTTGAGATCAATATGAGCTGTCCAAAATAAATAAAACTTTAGAGAGCAATTGTAATAAATATTTAAATTAATATTTGGAAAATTGGAGAAATCATTAGGCATGGTTTAACATTTCCAATATTTTTTGCATTTATGTTAATATTTTGCATTTTTTATTTTGAGGATAATGACATCATTATGACATCATGTTTCCTAATATTTGTTAAATTTATGAAATCATAAAAAAATAAGTTCATTAATTTGACATGGATTTTTCACTTAAGCATTGAATTAAATTTAGTTAGTTAAGTGTATATGATTAGGCTTTTTACAATTTTTAGAATTTGATTAATTATCATGTATTATTGGTCAAAAACATTCATTTCATAGGTCATAATTTGATGGATGTGAATCAATAATAGTTTATTATTGTGTACATGGTATTACCCCAAATAAGGAAGACTTAACATGAATTATGGAATTTACATTGAATGTGTATATGAATCTGGGCATTTCAATGATTTCTAGGCTTAATTTTTATCCTTTATTAGAAATCAGTCTAATGTTTATTTAGATGCAAAAGTGACCAAAAAGGAGTATCTACAAGCACTAAAACAAAATAGAGTTAGATACAACATTTTATAATACTTAAATAAAAATAAAGCTAAGATATCTACATTTGAACTACTATAGATGTTAATCAAATAGAATTGTTTTTATAAGCTTTGGATCCTCTAAAAGGAAATAAAATTAGTAAAGTAGTAGATTCACATGTTGTTTATAAAAAAAGACTGAAACTCCTTTTCCTTTAATAGTTCATATTTTTTATAAAAACATGCATAATTATTTTATGACTATAGGTTATTTAGGTAATATAGTTCCATTATCAATTATTAAAAATAAGGATTCAGTCCTACCAAATCAAACAAGAAGGTGGAACAACTTGATAAATTAGAGGTCAAAGTGATTGGTGAGTTGAACCATATTTACATGCAACTAAGTTTAAATCTTATGGTATATTAGTGAATTTATATTTATGTAGTTCATGTCTCTAATATATATGGTATGATACTAAGTAGAGATTGGTTTATGACAGTGAATATCTACACACACACACATATAGTGACTAATTTTTGCCATATGTGGATCTGTATACCAAATCAGATGAAGATCAATTTGGAATATAAAATGAAACATTTGATTATTTAATATAATAATACTGATGATATCCTATATGAAGAATATGATCTTGGTGTTTATAATCCTATAGACAGGGTTGAATAAGTCTTTTTCACTCATGTTATTTCACCTGGTAAGCAAGAGATGATAGAAGAAGATATCAATGGTGTGATGATAATGATAAAACAACTATTAAATATGATTTAATTATTAAAAATATGAATGTTAATGTTTATTCATATGATAAAAATTATAAATTCTAATTATTTAGCTAGAAAATGAAATTGAGGGGATATGAAAAATTGATGAGGAAGATTGACTCTATGCAACTGAGGTACCATTATCATCTATTAATGTCCCTAAATTTGGTCATTGAAATCATCTTTAACCTTAGGTGATATATATTAGTACACCATTCTTCTCAAAACTAAAAATAATATAAACATAGATAGTGGGAAGTTCTAAACAAGACAATCTAAGTGAAGATGACAAGTTATCAATGATTATGGTTGGAAATACCTCTACACTAAATAATTATTATCATAGTCTAGATAATAAAGAGAAAACCAAGAGGGAATCATCAAACAAATAAAAATATGTTTATTTTATTTATTTTAATTATAAATAATTAGACTAACATTTTTGCAACACTCATATCTCAAAAATAGCAACACACAAAGGATAATCAATTATGGATCTTAAAGGTTGATGGTTCCAAGTCCAAAAAAGCTTGTGGTGTAGGAATTGAACTTATAAATTCAAAGGCTAATAATTATTTATATTAATTTAGGTTTTATGTTGTTTGTATAAATGATGTTTATGACTACAAAGTGTTAATTCATGTACTTTAGTTTACTCTCAGGAAGAAAGTCAAATATTTGAAAGTGTTTGTCAATTCAGAGCTTATGGTTAATTATGTTATAATCCACTATTAATGTATTGAAAAATACTTATTAAGGTACCAAAATGGAGTATTTAATTTTATATATGAATCATATATAAAATTATTTAGTAATAGTTTCAAGTACTTTAGATCCAACTACTAATCCATGCTAAAAGAGGTTTTTAATAGAACATATTTCCATTCCTTTCTTCTTGGATAATATCATAAATCGTTAGTGATTTAATTTTTTAATTTGATGGGTAAAAAATAGGTTCTATATGTATCCTAGAAACACCTAAGTATAATACATAGAGATTCAATAGGCTGAGTAAAGGTTATCCAACTAAAAAATCAAAAAGACCACTAAACTAAAATCAAAGAAAATAGAAAACTAGAAATAAAGATTAGGAGGGATGTCTCTTTGGTGGGTCTTTATAATATTCAATATTATTCACTAGGATGTCCTACTTAACTTTTGAAATATTATCTTGAGCATGGTTATTAGGTCCTTCAACAACTTATTTAGGAAAGATCATATGGGGTCACTTATGTCCTTCAAACTATAAGGGATTGTGATTTGGGGGGACCACCTTAGGGGAACTCAGATGGGGGGATATCAAGATATTAGGTGATTTAATTATAGGATTATAGGTAGGTTGATTAGACTAAATAAAATATTGCATCATGGATTCATCCTATCTATGCAGATCATTCTAGTATTGTATAATCTTGGTGAGGGCCATCCCTTCCTCTTGAATATTATATTTGAACAACTCTAGTTGAAATTTTTTTATTTTAATCTCTTTCAATATAATGGATTTACAATTTAAAGTGGTCTCCTCAAATGCACCCACATTGAGGGTGATTGACTTAGGTTTAGGTATGAATAGCTTGAGGGGGAGGTCATCAGGTGGATATTTAGAAAGGCTATCTTGGGCGTGTACTTAGAGGGTTGGAAGGATCTTGAGGTGAGCTCCTCCACTGGGGAGTCCTCCCCAGAGGAGGATCCCCTAGGGAGACCTACCAATTGTGTAGATCTTGGTTGTGTTTGACTAGGATAAGGATCAACACTTGACAGAGGATAGGGTTAGTGTCATTCACTTGGTATAGTAAAATGGTTCATCCAAAATACTTAAGTAGAAACAACGAAAGACTTATCTTATAGCCATTAAATTGATTCAATAGTAAGAATTGGTGGGAAATGATAAGTGTGTATTTACCTTCAAGGGTCATATAGCACATAATTTGGATACATATATTGGGATAGTGACAAGGGAGATATGCCTATGGGAAGCCTTTCTTATCAGTCCTCACAAAGTCATTCATCTGAAAGAAGCATTGTAGTAGCCCCTATTTCTTTGTTTGGTCTTTAAATGACTTAGTTCAATCACAAGACATACTAGTCACTTACCTAAGGAATTCCTTTGATATAGTGATTATTATTCCATGAATGGTCACATAATGTTTGTTCTAGGTTCCTAAAAAATTGTAGGCCACTTATACATTATGATTTATAATTCTTTTCATGAACTCAGTGAGGCCCCCATATTTGAGTGTCTTCCATACTTTTTTTGGTTGTGTACTTCCATGAAATAATGGGTTCTATCCTCTTCCTATCACATCCCATTGAAGTGATGTCCATATAACCTAGGTGAGAAGCTGGAATGTTCTAGATGGAGGAAATTTGAAAAACACAAATAGAGTTTGGGAAGCCCATTGATAATATGCTATATCAATTAAGACTCCTCCTATAAAAGTTATTTTGGATCATCATAATTAAAATTTTCCCCTTAAAATAAATATTATAAACCTATGGTGATATGATTTTTCCGTCATTCATTAGTAATTTCAACCTATAATACTTTGAGAACATTATTAGGAATATTGCTTGCATCATGATAGTTCATTCTAGGTCACTACAAAATCATAAGCCACTTCTACACTATGCTCTATGATTTTATCCATTAACTCAGTGAGACCCCCATGTTTGAGTCTCTTCCAAACATTTTTTTGGTTATGTACTTCCATGTAAGAAGAGGGTTATAACCTTTCCCTATCACTTCTCATCAAAGTAGTGTCTATAAAATCAAGTTGCGCAGGTGGAAAGTTCTAGATGAAGTGAATTTAAAAAATGAAAATGGAGTTTTGGAAGCCCACAAATAACATGCTATAACAATTATTCCCCATCTTATAGATATAATTATGGATAAAAATAATTAAAATCCACCCCTTTTAATAAATATTTTACATGTGTAGTGATATGATGTTCCCATCACATGTCAGTACTTTTGACCCGTAAGGCTTTGAGAACATTATTAGGAACATATTATTAAATTATGATTTCCACGTATTTAATTATGATCAGAATATTTTTGAATTTATCATGAACATGGATGCATTTGAATCTAAAATCATTGATGAAACTAATATATGTATATATATAACTTTGGGATAAATGAAGGTGTGTTAAACCTAAAAATCAAACAACATCCCAAAAGTTATGTTCTCTTTATAAAGGTTGTTTGAAATGAAATATCAATGTGAAAGAGAGAAGGTATATGATTGTAAAGTTATTATGCATGACACATGTAATATTGGGAATGTATATTAATTAAATAAATATATCTTAGGCACAATGTGTACTAAAATAAATGAACACAAACTTTAAAAATATTTGAGAGACTAAAATGAAATTATAGCTTGGATTCATGAGGACTTGAATTTAAATGAAACTTCAATCCTCATTCATACTATTCCTCTCAATCTATGAGTCAAGACTTTCCATTAAAGATAGGGGCTTGTGAATCCTTTGTTATAAACTTAAATCTTCAATGAAGTACAAAAGTAATTGTCAACCAACATTATTTCTCCTGTTAGGAATTATTTATAGGTGGAAAACCTTCTTCCCATGAAAAAAAATAGTGGAGAGATAGGATTGTGAGTGGATTTCAAGAATCAAAATAGATATTTAGAGAAATATAATTACCCATTTCCATATTTGGATGAGGTGTTATACATTTTGAATGGTTCACAAATGATTTTTTAAGATGGATATTCTACTTATAATAAAATATTAGTGAAATATGAGGATATGATAAAAAAAATCACCACAAATTTGGGACCATTTACATAGAAGAGAATTTCATTTGATTTAATCAATGTAAGTGCTACATTTCAACATGATATGGACATTGAATTCAGGGATATGATTTATAAGTGTATTTTGATTTATATGGATGATTTAACCATGTTTTATATGAACTAAAGAGATCATGTGAAATTATTCAAAATGGTATTACATAGGTGTAGAGAGTATATTATCTCATTAAACCCAAATAAGTGTATATCTGGAGTTAATGAAGGAAAGTTATTGGGTCATTTAATTTACAAAAGAGGCATGTCCATTGATCTAGATTGGGTAGAATTAATTATGAAAATTTCCTTACCTAAAATTAAAAATGTGTTTAAGTCATTCTTTGGTAATATCAATTACATATGAAAATTAATTTTAGGTTTCTTTGAGTTAGTTAAACCATTAAAAAACATGATGAATGAATATGCTAAAATTGAATGGAATAGTGAAGTACAAACTAAATTTTTCAAAATTAAGAAATTAATTGTGAACACCCTAATGTTAATTAGCATAGATTATATGAAACCCTTAAACATTTATTCATTTTCTTTAGAGAATTCATTTGTGACTACTATAACTCAAACAAGATAGGTTTTATATGATATACCAATGTATTTCATGATCTATCCACTTATAAATGTTAAACTCAAGTATTCTACCATTGATAAACAAACATTTCCTTTAATCAAAATAGTTACAAATATTGAACATTATATTTTATGTATAAAAGAGTTTCCCATTATATTTTCTCCTATTGTAGAGGTAATGTTTACGTTAGATGATCTAGGTGAATGAAAAGGTAAGTGTATGACTATTTTAAAATAATTTTATTTATAAATTATATCGATGAAGGTAGTAATATGTCAAGGACTGCATAAAATGATGGTTGAATTTGATTCTACATTTGTATTTTATTAGTACATAATGCATTCCATCACGAATTATGAGTGGTATCAATAAATATTCTATTAATTATTGAATAATAATTATCCCAATTACTTGAAATCAACTCCAATAATAACATTACACTTAAAGAGCAAAAATTTCATGATAAAATCAAGGATTATATATAAAAAGAATTAGGAGGGTATTTACCTAATATATATATATATATATATATATAATTAAATAAGATGAAGTAATTAAATATTTTTATGAAAAATACAGAAATGGTCATGGTTCAAAGAATGACATAGCCCACCAAATATTTTATGTAAGTTAATATTGACCATATGTTTTTAAGGATGTTCATGTACATGTGATAAGTTGCCATAGTTTTAAAATTTTAACACATAGATAACATCACCCTACAATGTATTTACATCTCAATATTGAGGTTTGGACGTTTTTAAAGTGGTCACTAGAATTTTTTGGATCTATCGACATTTATTCATTAGTTAGACATAAGTTTATCTTGATAAAAACTAACTATTTTACTCATTAGATTTAGGCTCAAGAATTCAAAAAATTACACAATGGAAGTGATGAAAAAATTCCTTGAGGAGAATAGCATCACCATGTTTGGAATGACATTTAATTTGGTATGTGATAATTATCCTTCATTATCTTCTTTGTAGTTCATAGAATGGTCGTATTATAATAAGGGAGTCCCCTAAGTTCTCATCTAACTATTATCCACAAGGTAATGGTATTTATAAGTCTACAAATAAGAATTACCTGATGTGATTAATAAATAATGGGATAATAATCCTTATGATTGGTATAATATGTTGAAATTTTCACTTTGGTTTGATATAATTAGAATTAAGTCCTCTCTATTAATTATCAATACCATTTGGTGTATGATCAAGAGCCTACTTTCCATATGCATTTGAGAATCCTTACCTTGAAATTCATGAAAAAAATATTGAAACTAATAGAAATATTTAAGATAGGATTATCAACTTACTAAAATTAGAATAAACATGAGATTCAACCTTATTTCACTTTTAAAAACATCAAGGAGTTTTCAAGTGATGGTTTGACAAGAGAACCAACATAAAATACTTTAATATTTTAGATCTTGTCCTATTATGGGATAAGTCTCATGATAAAAAGAAACAACAAAGTAAATTTTATGACCTTTAGTTGGATCCATTTCACATTTCTAAAATCTTAGGTGAGAAAGCCTTTAGGCTAAAGAGGTTGATTGGTGAGGATGACCCACTACCCATAAATGGGTAATTCTTCAAGCATTATTTCTAAGCATGAGTTATCCTCATATGTCTTTGTACATTTTTTTTTGTGTGTTGTTTTTTAGGGTTTTTTTGTTGTTTCATTTTATTATTGTTGTTTCATCCTTAGCCTTTGCCTCAATTTTGGTTTTATCTTCTTTTGAGTCATATGGTACATGTTGATTAGAGAAAAGATAAATGTGATGGTTGTTAAGTCATCTCAATTTTTTTTACTATAGTACTATATCTATTTTTATGCAAGATTTTTTTTATGAATTGAATTAAAAAGGATTAGACTATTGAATATGGTGAATTTAATCATGTTTTTTATAGTTTGGGTAAAACTAGTTATCTATTGAAGGTATCCTCTTGAAACCAAGCACAAATTTCACACTATAAGAGGTTTTTGAATCCACATGGTTAAACATGTTGTGGTGAAGACCTAGGATGAAAAAGTTATAGTTTTGTATGTAATTTCTCATAGTGGTCCCCAACCCTGAACTAATACATATAAATAAAAATAATAATAGATAAATATAAAATCAATTTTAGTAAAAATCAATGTTGAATGATTAAATAAACCTCTACCTAGAATATGGATGCCTAACTGAAAATAGAGAAAGGATCTTATATGGATTATAATAAATTAATCAAGGCTATAAACACATGGCTAACAATGGATCAATATCTAGGCAAACATCTCTAAGGTAGGAATAACTAGAATGATGGTTGGAATCATATAAATTAGTCCTTTTGGGTCTTATGAAATAGTAAATTAACTCATTTTTCACACACTAGGTCATTAGGGATACCAAATCTATTCATTAGCTATTCTCATCTTGTCCCTTCTCAAATATGCTCATGTTTCATGCACTATTTTAATAAAAAATTATGGGTTCTTTGGATCTTTATTATTTACAAAATACTTTGGAGTATTTTACAATAGACTCAAAATTTATTTTTACTTGCACAACATCACCTAATTTCATAAAAAAAATCATGAAAGTTCTTTTTTGATATGGAGTCTATTTTTTTACTTTTGGCAAGTTTCTCCCTTGCGCCTAATGTAATTGTTAGTTTAATTAAAAAGAGTCTTTTGTGTAGGATGTAATCATCCTGATTTGTCTTGATTTATTATTATTACCAAGTCTAAAACATAAATATTTATGTTATAAAATTGATCTAAAAGGATTGTACTTGGAACTTATTAATATTTGAATTGCATGAATCTAATAAGTCTTGGTTTATCTTGATCAATGTTCTAAAATAATTTAAAATTTTCCATTTTGAAGGCCATTTTTCATTAGATTTAATAATATCATATATTTTTTTAGGATTTTCATGATATTTTTCTAGTAATTTGATCCATACATTATCATTTTCAAAGTATAATGAATTAGTATTTATATGGTTTCAATTTAAGTATTAATCACTTTTAGATAGTAGACTAAATTTAGTGTTAAGTTAGAAAGAGTGCCTATTTTTATTCATAGACTTGTTTTCATATGTATTTATTTTGGTATTGAGTTAGTAAATTTTATCAAAGTTTAATTTCAAAATCTAACAGTTATTTTGGTTTCCCCATAGGACAACAATCACTTGTGTTCCTGACTCTCTAAGCAAGTGAGGAGTTAGTACTTGTCAGTCACTCACTTCCTTAGGACTGTTTGAAAGTTGGACATTTTTATTAAATATTCTATATGAATAGGATGAGGATGTGTGGCACAAAAAAAATTCCCCGCTTCCATAATCCACCTCAATTTCCTCAATAGATCAAGGATCCTATGAATACATAGGATCATGTTACATGGTGTAATATCTTTTTCATGTGCCTTTTGATAGTCAATATATTTTTTATCAGTATTAAATATCTTAAAATCCAAGGTTCATGCCATATTTAATGATATTATTTATCCAATCCATGAAATTATTCATATGTTTACAAGCTTTTAGTGAGGCCTCATTTAAGTGAGATCTTGAAATGTGTCAAGAAATCACCTCATCAAGACTACATAGGTAAGCAATAAAGGTGGACAATCAGTTAGGCCTTAGAAGAGTGAATGGATGCTACATGGCATTAAACTACCAATTATAAAACACACAATCATCCACTTCATTATTACCTAGGATTGAATTTGACAGTCTCTATCTCAACAAGACCATTAATGGCCAAGGTTTTTTTCCATTGAGGAAAATGATTAAATCTACCTAAGTCGGTGGATTTTGGGTCATTTTAAGATTATTAAACATGATTTAAATTTATGCCTTTGAGTGAGATAATCATGGACCTCTTCCATATTTTATTCTTTTATTTGGCTAGAAAGATTTAAAATTGGACTAATTTTCTTTTTGATTTGGTAATTTAGGTGGATTTATCTTCTAGTTATGATTCATTTTTCACTTTAATTTGAACCTAAGATGACTAAATGATAATATTTTTCTATGTTTAGACTTATTAATTTATATTTTTAATGGAATAACTACCATTTTATTTTGAAACTTTTTACCTTAGTCATTTTCCATATAATTTGAAATAGATTTCTCTTATGTGAGTTCTCACAATTAGTTCATTTTATTTAGGTTCAAATTGAATGAAGAGATTCCACCTATCATATATTTGGGTTATTATTATGTGGAGTGATTGAGATAAATAATTACCTAATAACATTATGGATGCATGTAATGATACCATGTAGTAGCATCTCACTTCGTCACACCCATGGGTCAATCATATTTATAAGACATCGTAGAGATCAAGTGAGTGCTTAAGATGAGGTTGCATGATAACATATAAAGGCTATGAGGTATTTAGTGCATTAAAAATAAATTTATGACTTACAAAGCTTTAGGTGAGTGAGATATTACAACTTGTCAAAATCTCACTACACCGTGGACAAGGAAAAATCAAGATGATTTAGACCCTCATTTTGTTGAAAGTTATCATTAATATCATATGTTTATGCATTATCATTGATGTAAATAAATACAAGTAAGGTGAGATTTATATTTTATGTCATATGCCTAAGGTCATTGATGTAAAAGTAAGTGTAAGTTCAAGTGTTGGTTCACAATAAGGTGGTTGTGGTCATTGGTATGAGGTTGATTATTCGAGCCTACTCATGTGATATTCAAGTGATCCAATGGAGTGTCTTGAAAATAATAGTGAGGTGTGATGAAATAAGTGAATAAAATTATGTGGATTTATTTGAGGTAGTGTAATTTTCATATCTTTGGTGAATATCTTTAGAGCTTCATGAGTTCATAAAGAGAGATTGTCTTCATGTCTTGTGTGTTCAAAAAGGCTAGTTCAGTCTTGATAGTGACCTATATGGTTTAAAGAGACTTGGTAAAAATATAATTATGGGAAAAATTTTATATTCTACCTTATATTTTTTGAGGCTTCCATTAATCTTCATAAGGTGTATTCAATATCTTAAAGTGGTATGATGCATTGTAGGTTTATGTGATGGACTAGTTGTTGAGTATGAATATGGATTTTAAAGGCATGATGGTTTTGATATACATGTGTATGAGATTTAAATAAAATATTAAATCATGATATAAAGTTTTTGAGTTAGTCACATGACTCTCAAAGTGAACCAAAGGGGTAAGTTTTTTATTGGTGGTCTTCTCATAAACCTTGTCTTAAGCCCCTAGGTGGTAGAATGAGATATAATGATCAGGTTTGGAGGATTTTGAGCTTATGTGAGCATGGATTAATGTTTTAAATGATTTTTAAAGTATGTTGGTGTAGTTTTAGGTCTTGAGTTGAAGGATAAATCATGAAAATGAGTTTTAAGGTCTCGTGTGTGTAGAATGAAGATATGAAGACCTAGGAAGGATTTTCTCATGATTGTTGGTATGCATGACTATTGAAAGGAATTTGATCTTCTAGGGATAGATTTAAAAGGTTCGTAAATTTTTTTTCAATCACTATTAGTTAGTTTTAGGTGCATATTTTTATGAATAAAAATTAAGAATGAAAATTGGTCTAAAACCCTCATAAAACCCTCATATAGACTTGATATGGAAGATATTGTTAGAAATGGATAAAAATGTATTAGATGACATATTTTTATGATTATATAATGTATATTTCTCTCTAATGTACCTATATGTGGCATTTTTATATCAAATGAGTGAGTGGAGGCTACTAGAAATTCCTTGTTTCTAAAAAAATTATATAACACATAGGGTTGACTCAGTCAAAGTTGAAAAATGGATTAAAGTTGAAACTTGTGACTTATGATTAATTAAATTTGTTTATTATTATAAGTTCATGTAATTAAAATATGCTAAACTTGTTTTGAAATTTGGCCTATCACTAAAAAGTCCTAGTGAGGAAGATAGTGCGAAAACTAGGTAGAAGTGAGAATGTGATTAGATATAGGTTACAGTGGATTACCGATGGATAAAAATGAATGGGGTTGTTTTTAAATAACTATAAAAAATTTATATATTATTTATATTTTTTTGAGGTCATTAAAAATGTTGAAAATTTTGTTCACAAGATGACCTATCTAGTGAAGATGAGATAGTGAAGGTGTAAGATTCATAGATTAGTCTATATATTCCATATTTTCCATTATATATATATATATATATATATATATATATATATATATATATATATCGATGGATAAAAATGAATGGGGTTGTTTTTAAATAACTATAAAACATTTATATATTATTTATATTTTTTTGAGGTCATTAAAAATGTTGAAAATGTTGTTCACAAGATGACCTATCTAGTGAAGGTGTAAGATTCATAGATTAGTCTATATATTCCATATTTTCCCTTATATATATATATATATATATATATATATATATATATATATATATATATGTTTGGAGATGTTATAAATATTTATAAGGATAATATTAATGCATTAATAATTATTTATTATATCTACATAGGTTTTGGAATACAAGGTCATCATGATTGGTCCTCAATACAGAGTCGTAGTTCTGGGTATACAAGATGGACTAAGGAGCTTGAGATATTATATGTTGATTTAATGTATATAATTCACATTTTATGTTTTTTGTGATTTATATGGCCTATAAACGATTTATATAAGGCTTAGATTCATTTTAATAAGTTGAAATATAGAATCCAAAAGGGCTTGTTTGGATGAACAAAGAATATTAAAGGGAAGGAGAAGAAATTGGTCTACAACACCAATGGTTGACACTATAACTTATGATATATATTATATATGATGTTATATATATCACATATGAACTATTAATGTTCATAATAAGTCTTGTGTCTTTACAGGAGTTGAAAAAAACATTCATTAGGACTGTGTTTTTAAGGTCTTTGGTATTTTTTTGTGCATTAGTGAGAATGATGTTCCTCAGTCATTTTGCATAATATATAAATGTACTACTAATTATATAATTTTATAAATATTAAATGGGATATTATTCATGTATTTGTATTGTTGGAAAAATCTTAAACTATTATTTGAGGTCTATTTGCTAATGACTAGGCTTGAGCAAACTGATAGTTCAAAGTGAGCTTATTCATGACTTGTTATTGAGTCTTTGGAGCTTAATATAAGATTTATAATGACCCTAAGGTAATTAAATTTACATATATATGTGTATTATGACTTTAATGTGTTTTCATAGGTTATAAGAGCTTCATCTTTATAGATAATGTTTTTGGGGTAATTAGAACTAATAGGTCTTTAATGCCAAATGGTGCTTTCAAGATGTGAGTGAAGGATATGTTACTTATTGAGAATAGAGGATGTTATTTTAGGTTACTATTTAATTGGTTTAAATTTTTTATTTCTTTTTTGAGGACCATCTGGGCCATAGTGGTTCATGTTGTTTTGTGGAAAGGATATACCTAATTTTTAGGTCTCTGTTAGGCCTAGAAGAAGATTGAGGTCTAAATGTGTTTATCTGACCTAATGGTGATTAAAATTTGATTTATTATTGTGTGTAATGTGTAATAATAAATTTTTTGGGTCTAAACTTTATGGATTAGTCTATTGGTCAAATAAGAGTGTTAGTTATCTAGTGATTGGTATAAGTATAAGGCCTAATTGACCTAATTATGTGTGTAGTAGAGAGTAGATTCATGAGTGAATAAAATAAAGGGGTGTGAAGGATAATTAGGTATTAAAAACCATTATAATATTTGAGATAAAATATGATGAGCATATAATCAATTTTTTGTATGTGGATGTCAAGGTCAATTAACCTAATAAGCCTACTAAGAGGCATGTTGAGTGAGGAAGCCTAAAAGGATTTTTTGAGAGGGATAAAAGGTTGAGAAGATATAAATGACTTTATTTTATTTTTATATACTATTACAATTACATTATAGGTGATCTATAGATTAAAATAGAGAATAAAGAGAACTGAAAAAAGAGGTCACCATCTATTAGTTGAGCAATAAAGTATCTTGAGGTGATCAAGTTTGTCTTGGCTAAGTTGGTGCTTTGTCAAGAAGGAGTGAGAGATGACTTAAAATATTGGTGGTTTAAAAGGTTTTATTTAAGTTACTAATTTGGTGATAAATCACTTATGGGGTTGGTGCTTCCTTGTAAATTAGATCTTGTTAAAGGACTAGTTGAGTTGGTGCTTGACTAGTGAGGGGTTGGTGCTCCTTATGGGGTTGGTGGCTCACTAAATCTTGATTAATTACTTATAGTACTATAGTATAGGATATGTTTTTTTTGGTTTTATCCCACATCATTTTTTCCCACATATATATTTTGTTCATGTGTTAATATCTTTACTCATGTTTATGTGATTGCTTCTCTATGCATTTCTTGATAATTATATTGGTTTGAAAGGTTAATGAATGTTTTAGATTGAGGTAAAAGCAGGTTTTGAAGGGGCCCCAAAACCCTATTACAAAGAAAGAAAGAAAGATCGTCCAAGACCATAGGCAAAGCCTAAAAACTACTACAATGAAGTAGGAAAAATAGGTTTTAAATGGACCTGAAACCACCAAAAAGACTTTCGGTCAAAACCTAGATTAAACAAAGATCTGGTATCACCAAAGGCAAAGCATTACAGAAAGAAAACAAAAAATAAGACCAGTTACTAAACCAACCAGAAGAACCAGATTATTCATCTAGTTCCAATATCATTTTCATAGTTTCTTTTCCTTTCATAACAGTATCCTGGGCAGTGGTTGCCACCTGCATAGCTCCTTTTTGTGTAACCTTCTTTCTAGAACTTTGTCTCATCCTTTTGCTGGGTCCCTCCAGGGCTTTGGTCTCCTCATTGGCTCTTTTACCTATATTGATAGCAATAGCACAAATATTGGATGTAACTTCCTCCATTTTCATTTTGTTATCCTTAATAAGTTCCCAGAGGTTATTTTCATAGGCTTTGAGCTTGACTGGGATCTCCCTTATCTGATTTTCCATATTGTTTATTTTGTTCCAAACAGATTTCAGGGAATCTTACATAGTTTCCACTTTCCTCTTGAGATCCATAATCTCCCTACACGTCCAAGAATCAAATTGGGATGATGCCTCTGCTTTACAATTAACCCAAGCCATAGGTGTGTGTGTTTCATCATTCTATTTTTTCCCTCTCCATTCCTCAGAATTTTTATTGGGACTGTTCCTGGCTTCTTCAAAGATATCCTCTCGACTCTTTATTTCCCGCTCTATAATTCCAGTTTGAATTTCCATATGTGTATCTTGATTATCATCCTGACCTAAAGTTTCCTTTTCATTCTTTGAAGTTGGGTCCTCAACAGGGTCATCCTGGACAAATTCATCCTCCGACACTTTCTGGTTTTCCTCCGTATCTATAGTTCTGTTTGCAGAATCCTCCTCTATGTTGACATCATCTTTTTCATTCTTCTCAGAACATTCTTCATCCTCATTAGAGTTTGTATCCCAGCTTTCACTTCCTTCTTCTTCTTCCAAGTTTTCCTCCCTGGGGTTTTCAATTCTCTCTCGTTCCGTATCTTCTTCTACATTCTGCTTTTTAGCACTAGGGAGCTTTATTTTGCCTTTCCTATTTACACTTTCACTCTTTCTATTCCCTGACACCTTAATTTTCCCTTGTTTGGGGTGCTTTACCATTACACTATTCTTGCAGTAGCCTTTGATAAGCAGAATAAGGCCTTCAGGTAGGATAGGGTGCGTTTCCTTTTTCCTATGAGCATATAAACTTTGGACCAAGGAGAAGCGAAGATAAAAGGGAAAAGACAAACTAACCTTGTGCCTGAAGTGGTTAAGGAAGACAAAATGGAACTTGTGCATGCGCTTGCTTCTTCCATCCAGGATGAAGTACTCCCTTATACAGCTTAAGACATCCCTCCATATCCCTTTTATCTGATCCAATTCATAGAAATCCCCATTCTTGACCAGCTTCTGTTCTTCCTCATCCGTTTTGGGGAACTTACAAAATAAAATATTATTTTAATTCACTAATTCACACCCCCCTCTCAATGATATTTATTAAAACATTTTGTATCATATCTTGTCCTTTGGGAGAGGCTTAATATCCTAAAGGTGGTTTTAAGAAGCATAAGCTTTAAGTATGATGATGATAGTTTTCATTATGGCTATAATGATGGTACTAACAGAGTTAGCTAAGAAGATTAAGGATAACATTATGAGTCATGATCAAAATTTAAACCAAGGTGAGTTATGTTTTACTATAGGACATAATTAAAATTTGAAATAGTTTCAAAAGTATTATTTTCTAGCTCATAAGGATTATGTAGAAGCTAGGTCAAAGCTCAAGCCTACGTTGATAGTCTAGAAGGACTTATAAGACATGTTGAGAGAAAATTATAGGTCCAAATATACTTGAATAATGTTGTGTTGAGGTAATAACTTAGATGAAATAAGTCAATGCATCGAAGTGTCTTGCAAAACCTTGTTTTAGGCCTTGTAAGAAGGTATGTGAAGACATCTTAGTAAACTAAGTAAGCCTAGGTGTTTAAGAAGTTATGATTGAAAAATATGGGATAAAAGGTATTTGTATGATAAATTGATCAAACCAAGTCACATTCATGTTAGTTTATAAATATCTCATGGAGGTAAGGGGAGCTAATCATGATCCAAGAGTAGGTGCATTGCTAAAGAGAATCTGTAGTAGTCATGAAGATACTTGGTTGTGAGCCCGATCTCTGTTAGGGTTTGGATTTGGTTTTAAGATCTTGTTGTATATTCAATTTATTCATTACATTGTTTTCAATATCTAAATATACATCTCAGTGTATAAATACTGAAGAATATGACTATACCATATAGGCATGATCAATGGTGGATGATGGTATTTGAATCATATGACATGACTGGCATGTAATAAGGGTTTCAAGACTCCATGGGACAAGAAGACCTATAAGATATACATGAAGAGTAATGGAATTATTTTCTTGAATCTATGTCAATATTGAAATAAATAATTTTAAGACAACTAAGAAATCTAGTTAAATACTTGATCTATGTCATGGTTGAGGTTTGCATGGACGACTACATGATGAAACAATGGGAAGATAGGTTGAAGGAGTTAATATGTTTGATTATGTTTTTAAGTACATAAGAGGAATTTCAAGGTGGTTTATATAGTCATATATCATGGATGAAGGAAGGTTTTGCTTGGTTTAGGTTTGCACCTAGACCTAGTCCTAGACTTTGTCAGGTCTATTGGGGCATGATGGGTAGTATGGAAGCATGTATTATGGTGTGATGTTTTAGTGAGCTTAGACAAGTTTTTATGAGTGTATTCACCATAAAATAATATAATATAGGTGATGCATGGAGTCATGGGGATCTAACTTAGGTATTTTGAGTGTGATATGAGATATAGGCATGACTCTTGTGAGTAAAGAGTTAGTGAGAAGTTCTTTGTTGATTATGTGGTCATGATCTAAGGTTTGATGGTCAAAGGTAGTTTTATAAAGACTTATTGGTCCTATAAATAATCAAAGGTAAAAATGTATCTCTTATATGTAGTCAAGTGGTTGAAGAGGGCATATGGATTATTTTAGTTAGAGGTGTGTTCACTTCAATTAGTATGATCCTAAGGTGTGTATAGAGTAATGGGGAGTATCTGTGAGATGTTTCAAAGGTTTAGGGAGAATTTTTTGTTTAGGATAATTTGAGAACCTAAATTATAACAAGAATTAAAAGTTAGTGTACTATGTGTGGATGACCTTGTGAGAATTTATATGACCCTTTGTCATTAATGTCAAAGGGGGAAAAATTAATTGATGATCAAAGTTCCTATGGGAGAAATTTCTTGATGAAATTGTTCATATTAAGAGAGAAGCAACTTGTTGAAAGTATTCTGGTTTGAGAAACATTAGTTCAATTATGGTTTTTCATAAATATGGTTTTCTATAAATGATAAAGGGGGAGATTGTTGAAATTTATCATTGATGTCATGTGTTCATGCACTTCCATTGATGTCAAAAAAGATTAGTAAGGTGAGAGTTGTATTTGATATCATATGCCTAAGGTCATTGATATCAAATTAAGTGTAAGGTCAAGTGTTGGTTTACAAGAAGGTTGTTATGGTCATTGGTATGATGTTGATTTTTTGATCCCTCTAGTGTGATATTTGAGTGATCCAATGGAATTTATTGTAAAGAATAATGAGGTATGATGAAATGAGTGAATACATATATGTGGAGTTTTTTGAGGTAGTGTAATTTTCATATCTTTGTTTAATATCTTCATATCTTTAGGAGTTCAAAGAGAGAGATTGTCTTCATGTCTTGTGTGCTCAAAAAGGCTAGTTCAGTCTTGATAGTAACCTATATGGTCCAAGGAGAATTTTTCAAAGTAGAATCATGGGAGATGTTTTAGATTATATGTTAGATGTCTGGAGGTGATTATTAAACTTCATAAGGTGTCTTGAATATCTCAAATTGGTATGGTGCATAATAGGTATGTGTGATGGACTAATCTCATAGACCTTATCTTAAGACCCTAGGTTGTAGAATGAGGTATCATGATTAGGTTTAGAGGATTTTGAGATCATATTAGCATGGATTGAGGTTTTAAATTATTTTTGCATAGTTTTAGGTACCAATTTGAATGAAAAACATGAAAATGAGTTTGAAAGTCTTTTTTGTGTGTATAATGAAGAGATGAAGACTCGAAAATGATTTTCTCATGCTTGTTGGCATATGTGACTATTGCATGGTAATATGAGCTCTTAGGGAGAGATGTAAAAGGGTCATAATTTTTTTTCCAAATAATTATGATTTGGTTTCTAACGCAAATTTTTATGAATAAACATTATGAATGAAACTTGATCTAAAACCCTCATAAGACCCTCATAATGACCTGATATGGAAGATCTTGTTGTAAATGGATAAAAATGAACTAGA